>JBAGKK010001249.1:0-12663 GCA_037177015.1 Euceroptres primus | reverse complement strand
GACGCCCACTAGATGAATTCTAGACGAACCCTAAACAAGGCGACCCCCATAAAATTGTCCTAGACGTTCGCTAGACGTGCAGAGTCTAGAAAGTATCTAGAAATCGTCAAGACTTCCGGCAGGGAAAAATACTCTTTATAAGATTTGCAACTAAACGTGCAATTTTCATTAAGGACGAACGTTAAATGACTTGGAAAATGGCCGCATGGCTCGGAAATATTTTTAAGTTCAAACCCCCAATAAACCCGTCACTGAGGGGCACCTATTTAATGTTGATATTTGCATTTAGATAATACTTACCAAATATATCTGATCTGTCGAGACCCTAAGTTGGTAGAATTATGGGAGATGTCCATTTTTCGTAATAGGACAACGATTTCGACGGAAAATAATTTTATTTCTAAAGTCCAAAATTTAGTGAAAGCAGACGACAAATTCAAAAAGAGAGAGTAGATACAAAAGACACACTGAAAACTATTCATTCCGCACAACATAGGCACTGTCCGAGAAATCGGACAAAGTACAATAAATACTACGCTTCTGTTCTTTATTACGAGAACAAGAATTTTGTTATTAGTTTTGGAAGACGCCGTGAATTTGTATAGTCATCGAATGAAAATTCACTGACTCACTAATATTGACAACAGTGATGTCACTTCCAAAGTATTTCCAAAGTATATAACTCTCGATCATTTCATATCCGATCTCCTTTTTCTTTCTACAGGACCACTGTCAGAAGAAAAAGGAGATCCGCTATGAAATGATAGAGATCCGACTATTACGACTTCTCGCGGTGGCTTTCCGTACTACAACACTGAATCGGCGCAATTACCATTGAATCCTGCAACATATCAATATTATCGGTGTTTGCAGGAAACCAGATTCGATAATTATTTAATTATTTTCTAATAATATAAAAGTAGGCAAGTTTGTGCATAAATGAATGGTCAATTTGAGCATAAACGAATGGTGAAATAATTTTTTGCAGACACAATTGATATAGAAATTTTATAAGGATTGAAAAAAGTATTTTTAGTGAATATAAGATTTATTTATAATTATGTATCTATCTGTTTAGATAGATAAATGATTTACTTACAAATTGCGCATCATTTTTTATGGAGACAGTGATTCAAATATTTATAAGATAATTTGACTGTTTCGCGCTTCGGAATGTTGCGCGTGTCAAAGTTATATTGTTGGGCGATTTCGTTTTCTTTTGCCAAGATTCGGTCCTAATCTCGACGCGTGCCAAACACTGATAATCTTTCACACCATCAACTATACAATAAAATACCAGGTGGTCGGTTTACACAGGTGCTAAGAAGAATGCAACCTGAACCTGCCATCTCTCATCGAATAACAAATTCATGAACTATGAATTATGAATAAACTTAGAAATAAATATTATTGTATTATTTATAATATCTGAAATACTAGAAATTCTATATAATATGTATTGAATTGATTATTATTTATCAATAATTTTGTTACATTTATTTATAATTGTTATGAATAATATAAATAATAATTGTTTAATTATAAAAAATTTATTTATAATAGTTATTTTTATTAGTGTCTCTACTTTTTACACCAGTCCTTAAACGTTATGGGTCAAAGACCTAGATTCTATGTTATTATATTGTAATGTGATATAATGAAATGGAATACAAAATATTTTAAAATTATCGGCCCCACGGAAATCGTCTAAAAGGTAAGCCTACACAGCTAAAATTGTTTGTTTATGAATTTTCAATATGTACTTTGACGTGTGCCAAATATTATTGTTTCCCTTGTGGCTACGAGTTGAACTAACAAAAAGCCAACTGTCAAAGTTCTCTCGACTCGGGCGTTTGTCCAAATCGTGCAAATAATTCAGAGATTCGCAGATCCGTGGAAGATTGAAAAATGCCTAAAAGTAAGTGAAAACTATAGAAACTTACTTTTTATTTCGCAACTAAATGGAGCCAAGTGATAAGAGTCCAGTGCGTCTATTTTATTTTACGAGTTACAACCGTTTTTATAATATATAATATAATATAAGGATGGACGGATGGACGGATGGACGCATGGACGGATGGATGGATGGATGGATGGATGGATGGATGGATGGGTGGGTGGGTGGGTGGCTGGGTAGATGGATGAATGGTTGCATGGTTGGATATATACTGACGCAATCATTCTTTATTACACATTTTTTAAATATACGGAACACCAGAATAACACTTTTGCCCGGAGGAACAGGAGCTCAGGGAAGAAAAAGAAGGAGAAGCAGATCAAGCATCTGGACAAAATCAAAGTGGCCAAAAATATTTGTAAGAAAATGTGGGGTGCAGGCGCAAAACCTCTCAAACATCAATATTTTCAAAACACATTTTATTTGTTTATATTGCACTATTTTGCACTTATTGGCATCGCATTATATTGTAAATAAAAAGAAAGTTAAAAATATTTTTATATTCATGAGTGGCGTTTGGGATTTTTTGCTCAAAGTCAACTTTTGATCATTTTATTTTTAAAACTGGTTACTCTTTTAAAATTTCTTTCCACTACTCAATACAACTTGGTAAAGACTAGAAACATTTTTTGTTTTGTTTTTTTGTTTCAATCAAACGTGCAAAAGTTACTCAGTTTTTTATCTCTCCTATAACATTTGTATTTTATCGCTTGGGAGGTTATGAAAAATTGTTATTCAGCAACATGACTTATAATATGAAAATTATTGCAACTTTATTTTGGAGAACCTTATTATTATAATGCACCTCATTATTATTTACTGCGTTACTTACTTTGTTAATTTTCAACAGAACTTAAAACCAATCGATCGTTGGATGAGATTCATGAAATGATTGAAGAGGCGTGGAAGGGAGAGAAGAAGGACCTGCAGTTGGAGCAAGAGAAAAGGAGAAGAAAGAGAAAGAAATGGAGTTTGAAGAAATCGAAGGTATGGACGATTAAGGGAAAGCGAGGGGGACAAAATGACGAAGAAAGGAAAGAAGTCGCATTTGGGAGAAAATTTAGATTTACAAGTGGAAAAGTAAAATGAGGGGGATAAGAGGAAGAAGGAAAAGAAGATGTAAGTAATAAGGAAACTAATACTGGTGTAACTCTTGAACAATGTTTTTAGTCAATGAGAAATATTTGTACAACAAGAGTAAGGCGAAATTAGAGGATCTTTGAAGGATAGTGAGCTTCAAGTCGATACCACTACGACGAAACAAATTTTCAAATATATAGAATTTTTTCATTTTCATTTGACCTTTCCGCGACCAAAAGTCGAAACCCAATTCTAAAATATGCGTTTGTTAAAATTCCTTAGCGAAACTTCTGTGACACCGAATCCATTTCAAATCAGGCAAGCAGTGCAATTTATTGGCCTCTTTTGAAAACTGCTGGAAAATTAAAAGGATATTAAAAATTCGCAAAATGGCGACGGTTTTTATGAAAAAATTAAAAGACGATTTTTTCAAAAACCCCACCTTTTTTTCTTGCCCAAATTTTTTTGCAAAAGACCTTTTACTCTTTTTTGATATCTTACATCATTTGTGAGAAAAGATCGAAGATTCTGCGAAAACAGAAATTGTTCTGGTCTAAGAATGGTTTGGCCAACATAAAACTCGCTGAATGGTTTCCTTAGGTAAACATAAATTTTTTAAAAATATTTTTAAAAATTAAAAGGATGAATTTTTCGATGAAATTGCCATTTTATATTTGCAGAATTCAATTTAAACAATACGATCGATTAAATTAAAAACCCCATCTTTTTAATTTTTAAAAATATTTTTAAAAAATTTATGTTTACCAAAAGAAATCAACCATCGAGTTTTATGTCGGCCAAATCATGTTTTAGATCAGGACAATTTCTGTTTTTACAGAATCACATTTTCGATTTTTGCTCAAAAACGATGTAAGATATAAAAAAAAAGTAAGAGGCCTTTTGCGTATAACTTTTTTAAAGCACCAAACTTTTTTGTTGATATTTTTCGTATGTGCCGTCAGTTGTAAAAAAAATGCAAAAACTCGATTTCATTATACAAAAAATTCTTCTGTTTACAAAAGTAGTTTAGCCCGCATGAAACTTACCTAATTTCTTCATTATTTAAGTTCCAATTTTGCAAAAAAATTTGGGCAAGAAAAAAGGTGGAGTTTTTGAGAAAATCGTTTTTTAATTTTTTCTTAAAAGCTGGGTTACTTAAAATTTCTATTTTACGAATTTTCAATATTTTTTTAATTTTCCGGTGGGTTCCGAAAGAGGCCAATAAACCCCACCATAACTAGGAAAGACAACCCAAATATCTGAATTGACTCCAAAGTTATAAAAGTTTAAAGAAAAATGTTGCGTTTTTTTTAAAGAAGCTTAAAAATTAAATACTCATAACATCGCTAAAATTTACTTTTCTTAAAAACTGCAAAATACGGGACTTCTTTATTTCCTTTGAGGAAAAAGCATATTTCTTAAATGAAAGATTCTGTGACTTGAAGTTGCACTGCCTGCCTAATTTGAAATGGATTCGGTCTGGAAGATTTAATTTCTTGAAACCAAAAGTTACAGGTGCTGTTTGGAGCAAATGTTTCGGTCCAAAGCGCATATTTTAGAATTTTGTGTTTGAAAACCGACAAATTTATATAAGAATGTAAAAAAAAATTCTCTACATTTTCTACATTTCTTTGTTTGGACGACTAAGAACCATTCGTAATCGAAAAATGAATTTTCTGACCAGTACCAAAGTCTAGAATATTTCTTCGACCAGCATTTCACACTTCTCAAAGACTCATTCCATGCAAATACCAATTATATAATCAATGCAAAAAGGGACTCAGACATGAAATGCCAATTGCCTAACCTTGACTTTCCGGCTCTTTAGAGCCGGAAAAGAGGGAGAGCAGGAACAAGTTGACGTACCTCTGTCTCTAAAGAGCCGGAACGTCAAGGTTAGGCAATTTGCAGTTCATGTCTGAGTACTTTTTTGCATTGATTATATAATTAGCCTTTGCATGGGATGATTCTTTGAGAAGTATGAATTCCTGCTCGAAGATACATTTCTTTCATCAGATTAGTAACGACTCAAAACTGACCATCTCTCAAATATCCTTTAATTCGGGAACCTTTTTACCTTCTTTTCATCGTACAAATATTCCTCAATGACTTAGAAAACACATTTCTTTAACTTTTGAATGGGATAATAAAAAGAGCATATTTCAGACTTCAATTTACACTTTTGAATACAGAAATGTTCATCGAAAAACTAAAAAAATTTCACACATTTTCAAAACTCCTTTTGTCTAATCAATTATTATCAATCCACTTTTATCTTTTCAGTTATATGACAGCTCCTGATAATCAGGAAATGGATGTTGAAGGTGGTAGGAGCGATGTGCATAGAGGGAAAAGCGACTTCGGAGGAAGAGGCGACTTTGGTAAGAGAGGAGGCTGGAAGGATAGAGGAGCCTGGGGAGAAAGAGGTGGCTGGGGTGGAAGAGGTGGCTGGACGGAAGAGGTGGCTGGGGCAGAAGAGGTGCCTGGGGAGGAAGAGGTGGTTGGGGAGTAAGGGGAGAGGGGAGTGGAAGAGGCAGATGGGGTAGTAACAGCACTTGGAATGGTAACGTTGGAGTTAGGGAAAGAGGGAGAGGGGTGTTCGACAGAGGAACAGGCGGGAGAGGGGGTACAAATATTTTTTGCGAGAAACAAACTATTATTATTGTTCATTAAAATGTATAAAAAATAAAATTTTGTTTTAAAAATTACTCAATCAAGATTGATTTTGAATCTTGATCCTAATCCTGAATATCTCAGTCAACCGATTTGCATCAGATTCGCTGGAAACAATAAAGTTCTGTGCATATTCATTATCCATGCTTTGTAAAATGTATTTAGCAGATTCAGGAAAGATACTAAATTTATGATTTTTAGTCATTCAAGAGACCTAAAATTGTTATTACCGAGTTTTCAGATTTCTAAATACGCATCCTACCGAAATTACAGATTGCAAAAAATGCATTTAATCGAATTTTCACTTTGCCGAATTCTCACAATATCAAATTTGCATTTTACCCAATTTTCATTTTCCCGAATTTTCATTGTACCGAGTTTTTGATTTACCGAATCTTCATATTACAAAAATCGCATATTCTCGAATTATCACCTTACCGAATCGCATATTCTCGAATTTTTCTTTACCGAATTTACAAACTGAAAATTCGGTAAACTCGATAAAATGTAAATTCTTCAATATGAAGATTCTGTGAAATGAAAATTCGGTAAAATGTGTTTTCGGAAATATAAAAATTTGGTAAAATAAAAATTCGGGAATCTGCCTAATCGACAATTTGAGGATTCGGTACAAAACTTTCGGGATACATAATTCTAGTTCGGTTACTTTCACTTTTAGTAACTTGCAAACGCCCCCCAGACAAAGCCGGATGTACGCCAGATCCAACATTAGGCTATCATTAAGTTATTATTAAATTTTAGTTCGCTTTGAAAGGTTATAAAATTTATGAACGAGAAATAAGGATGAAGGGTATAATAAATTTTTATTTGTACACAATATTTATTTTCTTCGTACAGCCATCTCCATTTCAGCAAGCATACAATTTTCAATTTACCTATACAGAAATTATTCAGGATTAATCAAAACACCTCTATATATCCATATCACCTATGCATGTTCGTAGACCATTCTGCGTTACCCAGGGTGCACCAGCTGGGAGGCGATCATATTTTTTTCGTCTTGTATACCTTATCTTTGTCTTATTTATTGTTTTTTATCGAGTTTACTTTCTTGCATCATATCCTTGTATGAATTTCAACGCAAGCAGGTGTTTATTCTCCATTTATTTTTATTATTTTTTATCAAAATTACTTCCTGTTTCGCTACGACCTTATTATTCTCTGTATTTTTTGCAGTAGTTTCTTATTTTTGTACTAGTTTCTTGTTGGCATCATCTATCAACTTGTACTTCTTGGCATTAGTTTTAATTTTCTTCATCTTGGCTTTTTCTAATTTTGAAGCTTTGTGCCTTTTTTGTGCTTCCAAAATATGAGGAGGCTTTTTCACTCACATTTCTCTGATAAGACGACTGTCGACTAATTCTGGTAGTAGGCATGTTTCATAAAACAGGATCTATTTCGACTCCATTTCAGTCTTCTAAAACGTGACGTCTCTTCTTATTCGAATGAATCTGTAATCAGTTGGGATCCAAACCATAAAGCAGCACAATTCTTTATCAACTACATTCAGTTGCATCTGCACTTGATAGTAGTACTCATGAGATGTGCGTATGGTTGTGCAAGTTTTGTCTGTAAATAAATCGGTGATTGCGCTCACGTTGCGCAAATAAGCCTTTGTAATTGTACTGTCTGCGGCAGCACTGAGTGGGCATTTCACTTCAACGAGATGGTCACTTTTCTGGAAAGCACCGTCTGGAGTTCCTGCTAAACCGGAAATAGTACGGTAAAAAAATGTACCACAATCAAGAATCTTATCTTTGAATATATTCTCCAACTGAGCCTTAGCTATTGCTTCCTTTTTTCGACCCCAATCAATTGCAGGACCTCCTGCTTTTTTCACGTCGAATGTATTTTACAATATTGTAACACGGTGTGTAGTCACTTTTTCTGCATACTGGATAAGCATAAATTCCTGAAATGCATTGCTTTCTAAGAATACGCCACAAAGAACAATTTGCTTGTAATCGTGTCGATTTTTCAAAGTTATCTCGGTTTTCCATCCATTCTTTCGTCTTCTTTTGGCGTTTTTCCCGTTCTTTTTCGTACGTTTTAGGATCCATATATGGATTCTGCCAATTGGGACCATAGTCTTTATCGCCGTAAGTTCCCCTTTTTCTTCTTCTTCGTCGAGGTTTTGCAGGTTTCCCTTTTCTTCGCTCGTGAACCCTTTGACTCTCTTTTTCCACACTCTCAGTAACCTTAGGAACTTTTTTTCCAGAACTTTCATAATCACTTATTGCCACTTGGCGAGTATTAAATTGTAGTGCTGCTGACATCACGCGAACGTGGTATTCATTTCGAAGAGCATAATTGATGCGCTTCGCTCAAATTTTCTCAGCCACAATTCAGTTAGCAGGTTCAGCCAGATTTTTATCAAGGTTTAGCAACAAACTGTCGGCATGAAGACTGAGACGTGAAATAGCTTCCTCTACTTCTTCCACGAAGCCCCATTTCTCCATAAAGGGAACTTGATCTTTTTCGTTTGCTTCTGGAACACCGTTGCACAGTGGGTGACTTTCTGCACAATTAGCGTGATCCCCAAAAACATGTCTAGGGATGATACCAATGGCCTTTTTCAGCTCTTCACACAGTTCATCATCTATTGGAATTTCCTAGTCCCAGTAGTGCTTCAGCAGGCGATCTACTTCATTTCTGACCACTTGCTAGTACTTCCTAGGTTTGCCAATACGTCCATGTTTCTTGGCTACTATATCCTTCACTCTATTCTGAAAAGCTCGACGCAGATGTTCCGAACATTCTACTTTCTCCACTTCCACTTCATGTTCGATGTAAGGGTCAACTTCCAGTATCTTATTGTAAACACTGCTATCACCGTCTGGAATCAATCTGTTATACATCAAATTATGTTCCTTGATACTTTTTTGGAAACTCTCTTCAATACCTATACTTTCCATGCTGTTAGAACTGGCATCGCGGCTCCAGATTTTGAAAAATTCGTGTTGCTCAGGGTTTGCGCCCCTTCTTGTTGCTCTGTCGCAAACAGAGCATCACATATCTTTTATTTCAAGCCACAATATTTTTCCAGTTCTCTGACCTGTAATATATACCATTCCCGTCAGTTAATTGAAGCTTCCTGTTCTATGCGATCTCTTCATCCAACTGCCGTCTGCTAATACTGCGATCGTACCTATTCCATTTTTTACTTTTCCGCATGCAATCGCTACTTCAAGTTCCTTTATTCCAGCTTCCTCCATGTTTTGCTTCAAAGTCTCCCACAGTATTTTGTAAGCTTAATTGCGACACTTTCGGTACCGTCCATTGTTCATGAATTTTATTCCAGCAGCAGCGAATAATTTCTTCATTTTCGTATACCCTGTTCCACTATTTATGTTTGCATTCCGTGCACATTTCTCACATTTGTACACACAGCACACTCGATTGCTTTCTCGCTTTTGATGCAGGAATTTCACGTTCAATATAGAACAACCCGAGCTATTGAGAGTAGCTAATGCTGCAATCAGTTGATCCCACGATTGAGACCAACTTGTGAGCAGAACCTCCGTCATATCAATATCCTCTGTCCTTTTGTTTCCTTTTCTTTTTCTTTTATTATCTCTTTTCTCGTTAGGCAAATTATCCGGATCGAGGTTTTCATCGTAGTTGTCGGTGCTTTCGCAACTTATTCGTTCTGAGCATTCGCTTCTTTTCCAGAATTGTGCATTTCTTTTGAACTTTCATTTTTGCTTCCTTCCGAAAGCTCACTAATTTCAGACCTATCGTTATAACTTTTTTCTGAATTTTTAATACTTGTACAGCTGTCGCAATTTCTTCCTGCAGAATCTCATGTAGCATCAGAATTGTCACTACCATCACCTTCTGAATATTGCAGGGATTCAGAGCTGTCGCTGCTATTCAAATTATTCAAATTTTCTCCTTTTTGTGTATTCTCCTGTGCTGTTTCTGTCCGCCTCTTGCATTTTATAGCCGCATTCTCTCTTACTTTTCTGTGAAGAATCTTGATCTCTTGATTGCTCTTGAGCAATCTTTTGCAATGAATTTTTACAGGCCATTATTCTTTTCCTCTATTTATGCTTCGCAATTTCATTAGCAGAGACTTTCTGTCTGTGAGTTATGAGATTTGTTTTAATTGAAATGATAACTTCAATTGGATACAATTCAAACCAATTTCGCGTATCTCCGTACTCCGATAAACGCATAATGTTGTGATTTATCAATTCAAACAGTGAATGAACATCCTGGAACATGGTTAAACAAGCAGTGACACCTTCTGACTGACTCGCTTCACCAACTGCATTTCTACAACGTGAATCAATCATGCATATTCGGCCATCCTTCTTTCCGACAGCAATTGAAATGCTATTAGTTGTAAGAATTGCGGACCAATCTACTTTTAAAAATTCGTTCAGTCTATCCTCCAGTTTCAGACAACCAAACTTACTATCATAAAAGTGTCCAACATCACATACTCCTATTCTTATGTGACAATTAATCGTCCCTATAGTAATGTATCTTGCTACTTTTGGGTATTCAGATAGTGTGAATTTTCTTCATCACGGTTGACAGGGGGCCGTGTTTGTATACTTTTCCTGTAAATTTTGTCACCTGTCATACAGAATTCACATCCTTTTCTGTCCATAATTTTTTCTTCTGATGCTACACATAACGATGGCAACAGAAGCATTAGCTTGCATTGACGTCCAACACTATTATCACCGAAAATTCGTTCATCACCTTGATGTACCTCTTACAATACTGTCTTTTGGATTTTTTGAAACGTTCTTCAATGATGCAAAACAATACTTTCCTTTAGCGTTTTATTCATTGTTCAATTTTTTTCCTGTTTGAATAGATTCTTCTTCATCGAAATCAGTCCTGCAGTATTTTGTCATATCCTTATGAATCGTGGCTTTGGACTGCTGTACTATTTATTTTTCCACTTTTTCAATACTTTCATTCTCTTTTCCTACTATATCTTCAATTCACTTTATCTTCGCTGTTTCTTCTTTTACATTTCCTTTAGCTTCCTTTCCTTTTTTCCCGCTTACCTCTCCTCCATCTTTTTTTTCTTCGTTTGCTTCATTTTCATTTTCCTCTTCTGCTTTCTTTTCTTTTTCTCCTCTCGCTTCTTCTCCTTCATCCTTTTTTTCTTGTTTCGCTTCATTTTTATTCTCTTCTTCTTTTTCCTCCTGTTTTTTGTGTCTCTGTCTCTTCTTTCTCTTTAAGAGTTTCGATTATCAGTGATGAAAATTCCAGTGTTATATTCTGTACATGTTCATTTGACTCACTGAAATTTTCATCTACCTCTACTCTATTATCTCTATGGATGTCCTCCAAAAGATCTTCAGCGACTGCAACATTTCGTTCGCCTTCTCCTTTGTTTGGAAAAAAATCGACTGATTCTGCTACAGTTGCTGCATTTTTCAATTTCATTTCGTTTCGCCTAAATGTTGAAAATTCAAAATTGCTATTTATATAAAAACCATTATCTCAAATATGAGCCCATATAATACACAATATGAGCTCATATTTTAACCAATTCTAAAAGCACTGGACCCATATTATGTTAAATATGATCTTTTTGTAACACTTGCACGAAATGATCGATTTTCGACGCCTGTAAACTGCCGAGAAAGCTACTCTTTTCTCACTAATTTCCTTTCGGCACTTTCCTATTGAGTTGCGCTTTGAACAATAGATTTTTCTCAAACTCTACTGCGCAATGCACAACTAAATGGAAGAGTACCGGAAGGCACTTAGAAAAGGGTAGCATTCTCGGCACTGGCCATGGGGGAAGTTACAATTTTTAAATACCTCCGAAAAGAATTATTTTAAAACAAAACTTTATTTGGAAATTAGTTTTCATTTTTATAAACTGTTTTATAAAATAATGAAATCGATAACAAAGGAATTGTTAACTTTATTATTTCACTTGTGGCAACATTGCAAAGCAGGATTGTGGAAAGCTTCCTGAAAGCTTCACCGCTAATATACATGAAGCTTTCTTCGAAAGTTTTGCTTTTTTTCAAATACAGAAAATGTGAACACATCCAGGAGAAATATGTACACACATCCAGTGGCATTCTGGGAGAACAGAAAAAAGCTTCTTCACAGTCGTAGTTTCCATACAAAACTAATTTGCACAAGATCAAGTTAAAGATTGCCATAGGTAATATTTTTCCAAACTTGCCTCGCAATGTTGCCATAATGCGGACATTTTCTTATTTGTGGAAAGCCTGCCCGAACCTTGCGACATAAGTTTCCGAACCTTAGATTGCAAGGTTTAGGCAAGCTTGACGTCAACTGTTTTGCTATCCGGGAAAGCTTTCAAACTTTACCTTTATTATATTTTCTTTCTCTTCCTCTTTCTTCAGAATTATAATAAATATTTGAAACCGGGAAAATATGAGCTAATAATTGGAACATTTTTATACTAGACAACATGAAGTAATACTTTTTATATAGTTATAAAGGGTGTCCAAGTATTCAAAATACATATTTATATTTTCTGATGCCTTGTGTAAAACTAAATAGAAAATGATGAATAAAAAAATTAATTAAATGCATAATTACCAAGTAATTAGCAATTAAAGATTAACCAATCAAAAAAATGCGTTAGATAGCCGACTGTCCATGTGCCAACGCTGAGAGTGTGTAAGATTACAAGTTCAGATCGTATAATTTCCCCTCCGTTTATTTTTGTAGAAGGTTTTGACTCTTTATTTCAACTTCACATTTAAACGAGATTCGAAAATTAAAAAGTATCTTTTACGTAGCAACCAAATTAGAAAACATTGCACGACGAGTTAACTACCTCAGTTAAAATGCATGCATTTTTTAATTCTGTTGAATCCTCCTGAATTCTTAGCATTCAGCAGAATTCTCCCGAGTTCTGTAGAAATAATTACTTTAACATTTTGGAATTACCTTGAACACTTTTGAATACACTGAAT
>JBAGKK010001238.1:0-12666 GCA_037177015.1 Euceroptres primus | reverse complement strand
AGACAGACACATTCACAAAAACCACTTTTTTGGGTTCAGGGGGTCTCAAAACGTCGATATTTGACAAAAACGGGGGGAGTCAAATTTTACACAAATCTAAGACCTTCTCATAAGATGAGAATGTAAAAAAACTTAATGCACTTTAATCAAGATATAATAATCGTTGCAGGCCTTGAAGAACTAAAGAAAATGGTATGGTCAAAATTTCCCATACACCTCGAAAATCTCGTTTTTTAGCCAAAAACCTGTTTTTTGAAAGTGACTGTTTATAATAATTCGTAACTTTGCAATTTTTCAATCGATTTTGAATTTTTTTGTTCGAATGGGAAAAAGCAGACCTTTTCAACTCTGTATTTCATATTTTGTCAAATAAAAAATTATTAAGATACAGTTGAAAAGATTCTGTATTTTTCCATTTTTTGCAAGTTCCTTCAATTTTGACAACGATTTAATAATATTGCTTGATTCCCAGGATTTGTTTTCTCTTAATAGTTTGAAAATCCGTTCAATCCTGCGTTAAACGAGCTTTCAATTTAATTTAAAATCGGTTGAGATTTCACTGACTGTAGCGAATTTTAAAATTTTCCGAATTTTCGAGATGAACTTCCATACAAAATTGAAGAAAAATTTTTACTCGTTGTTCGTTGCAGAAATATGTAGTTCCAATTGTAACAATATATAAAAAACACGCAACAAAAGTACAAGAAGAAATATTCCAAAAGTGTTTCACGATATCACCTATTAGATTCAAGATTCATGACGTATGACAAGGGGTGTAATACAGTATTTTCAGAAATACGAAAAAAATTTCAAAACTCAAAAATGTTTACTCGATCTTTTCCTTTTATACAATTTATCGTCTGTTTCGCGTTTAAGTGACCAGCAGTAGTCAGAGAGCATGTTAATGGAGCTCTTTCCTTAGAAACGTTTTTCAATAGCTTCCATTTCTTGATGGAATCGTTCACCCTGCTCATCACTGAGTAGACCAAGATTGTCCGGAAAGAAATCCAAATGTGAGTGCAAAAAGTGGATTTTGATAGACATTTTGCACTCCATTTCACCGTAGGCATTCAAAAATTTGTGTACGACGTTCACGTGGTTGGGACTTTTGTAATTACCAAGGAAATTCGCGTATAAGGAAATGAAACATTTCCAGGCTCATTTTTCCACAGCATCCAATTTGCTTTTGAATTCATTGTCCCGCATACACTTTTTGCACTCATATTTGGATTTCTTTCCGGACAATCTTGGTCAACTTAGTGATGAGTAGGGTGAACGATTCCATCAAGAAATGGAAGCTATTGAAAGACGTTTCCAAGGAAAGAGCTCCATCAACATGCTCTCTGACTACTGCTGGTCACTTAAACGCGAAACAGACGATAAATTGTACAAAAGGAAAAGATGGAGTAAAAACTTTTGAGTTTTGAAATTTTTTTCGTATTTCTGAAATTACTGTATTACACCCCTTGCCATGCGTCATGAATCTTGAATCTAATTGTTGATGTCGTAAAACACTTTTGCAATATTTCTTCTTATACTTTTTTGGAAAATTTGGAAAATTTTAAAATTTGCTGGAGTCAGTGAAGTTTCAACCGATTTTAATTAAAAACAGCTCTTTAAATGCAGAATTGAACAATCTTTCAAACTATTAAGAGAAAAAATATCTTGGAAATCAAATAATATTATTAAATCGTTGTCAAAGTTGAAGAAACTTCGAAAATTGGAAAAATACAGAATCTTTTCTACCGTAACTTCATAATTTTTTATTTGGACAAAATATGCAATACATGGTTGAAAAAGTCTGTTTTTTCCTCTTTCAAACAAACAAAAAATTCAAAATCAATTGAAAAATGGCAAAGTTACGAATTATTATATGCAGTCACTTCCAAAAAACATTTTTTTGGCTAAAAAAACGAGATTTTTGAGGTGTGTGGGAATTTCGGCCATACCATTTTCTATAGTTTTTTAAGACCTACAGCGTATACCACGTCTTGAGAAAAGTGTCTGATCGCTGTCACACATTGTTATATCCTGTTGTTTTAGACTCATGCTCACCTATTGACACAATTCTTTCGATAGCCTACCCCTATGCACGTAACCATTCATTTTACGTAAATATATTTGCTTTCTTTCACTGACATCCATCAGTATTTCCTGTACACTACATTCTTTAAGAACTCACTTATTTTCTTGTGAAACTATTAGGGAACTTTTTCCACCAGCATTTTATCTTTAAAAAACACTTAGAATTCATTCTTGAACGATATAATATCAATTTAATGAAAAAAATTTCACTAAATTTTCATATGCTTAAAAAAATTATTTATCACTTTGAGAGATTCTAGATTTTTTCCAATTTTCAGGGCTTCATGAAAAATAGATTTTCTCCTATATAAACTTAAAAAATATAAAAAAAATTCATAAAAATTAGGCATATTATGTAGATTAAGAAAAAATAACATTCACGCTTTTTCAAAATCTCTGCAATATAAAAATTTTTTATCCTATTTCGGCTCCGCTCGACCTCTAGATATTAATAGTTTCATTTCAAATTGCAAAACAAGTTATATGTTAAAGGACCCAAAAGGAATCTTTTCCGTGTTAAAGCGTTTTCAATTTACAGAATTTGTGTTCGGTTCGACCTACTGTACTAGTGGATGCGGTAAACAAAATGAAGCTGCAATTTGTTTCCACGGATTGGCCTTTTGTATACTTACAGATGGTATATTTGGGAATGTTTTTAGATCGGGAGCCACTCAAAATTTTTCTTAAGATTCAAAGTAGCGGCTTTGTAACAAAAATTTGATTCCTCTTTTTCTCGAAAACTATTGATTTTATCGCGAAATGTTTAAGACATAAAAGATTCCAAAGAATCCAAGAATCTTTCAAGAATTCCATTCTGTTACAAGATTCTTTGACACTTAAAATAAAAGTGCTTGTGTTTTTTCTTAACTTGTACGATTACGACAAAAAATCTTTTTGTTTAACGTGCACGATAAACGCGACATTCAGTGTATGCGGAGTCGGAAGAAAGTGGGACATGGTCGTCCGTCGACGGTGACTTATGCGCACTTCGAGATTGGGCGAGAATCGCACATTCTCGCCCGCTGATACGGGCCGGAATGCGTTTACCGACCGCTTACGAAGTTTACATCTGTCTCCATCAACGGGCGTGTGCGCCAATTTCAACTCTCGAATTTTGATTTACAACTAACTTCAAGTTTCACCTATCGTGATAACATAGAGCATTTTGGAAGCTAACAGCAAGTAACTGTAAAAGAAAATGAATCCAGAAATGAAAGATTCAATAAGTGACGAAGAGATATCGTGTACGCCTTCGTGTCTCCGTAATGATGTTGAAAATGTAGTAGAAAATTTGCTGCCTCTAATTTTTGTCACGCCTAGCTTAAACCAGTTTTCCCTGAAATGAGCTTTGCCTGTCCACGTTGCCGGGAAATTTTATTTTGGAGATGACTTCCGACTATTTTAAGCTTAAAATTTAAAAAATCGGTAGAGTCCTTTCTAAAATAACTCATTTTTTAAACATTTTATAGATCATTTATCATGTATATTTCTTATAGAAAAAGTCATATGTGATATTTTTTTGGGCCTAAACCCTGTAATTTGATGATCAAAAAAAACTTCTAAATGTTCGATATCGAGTGACCTTCGGAACGCTTTAAAATGTTGAAAATGTGCAAAAAAAATGGTTTTTTGAAAATTACTCGTCACGGGTACATCGTACAACCTAAGTCCATAATTTAAAAAGAAAGTATACAAAATTCCTGAAAAAACTAAAAAAAACAATATCCTAACACTAATATTTTAGAAGATATGGCCTGTAAAAGTGATTTTTCAGTGAAATTTTTTTCGAAAATTTTAGCTTTTGTAAAATACTCTGTGGATTCTACATAAAAGTCGATTAATAATAAATGAAAACAGGTTAAATTATCTACAAAATCAAAAAAAGCTTTGATCTAGCTCTAATATTACCGCCATTAGAGCCGTTCAAAGTTAACACATTTTTATTGCACTCTATTCGACACTAAGTTTATTGTAAATGAATTGCTTCCTGTGCAATTAAGGTGTAAAATAGTTGATATAGAATTAAAGATGTATCGAATTTCCAGGTACGTCCAGAATAGAAACTTCTTATGTCGCTTAAGCATGCATATGAATGTTTATGCAATTGCATATCAAGTTTTGACATGCAGGTCCATGTCGTTGCCATGCTTGTCAAAGATTTAGGTTGGCATAAACCTCGTTTTCATGGTTTTACATTGACGTAAACCTTTGCTAACCATAGCAACGGTATGTACCTACACGTAAAAACCTATATGCAACTGCATGAGCATTCATATGCATGCATAAGCGATTTAAGAAGTTCCTATTCTGGACGCACCCGTCTGAAAAGAAGAAAGCTTTTTCTAGATAGTTTTAGATGGCCAAATATGCCTTCGAGGATTGAACTTCTTTAAAGAATTAAAACCTTTTTTACTGCAAGCTGCTTGCAGTTCCAGGCTGTTTTTTTAAATTCAATTCTTTGGATGTCTCCTAAGTATTTTATACCTGAAAATTAAAGTATATGATCTTACAAGTAATAATCGTAAAACTAAGTTGACACTAGAACTGTTTATTAACTCAATGCACATTGACAATTAAATTTTTTTTCAAGTGAATTACGGTTATTGATCTCCAAGTCTAAACCAAAATGGTTATAGTCTTTTGCTTTGAAAAAATTTCTCTCTAGCTTCGCTGGGTTTCGAATCTGTAGAACTGGGTTCCAATTCCAGCGGAGATAGAGAGGAATATTTTCGCAGCTAAACTATAATCATTTTGTTTTATACTAGTAAATAAAAATCGTCATTCCATGGGCGGAAGAAAAACTTATTTCCTGCACTAGTCGACAACATAACATCAAAACTCAAAGGTGATTTAAATGTGGCGGCCGTTGAATTCGCACATAGCTCTCAGTAAACGAGCACCATACTCTGGATGACTTTTGCAGACTTTGTATCTCTGCCAAATCACTTTATACTCATGGTGTACGGATTCCATACCTTGTTTAGCTGTGAAAAAATATCTTTCTAGCTCCGTTGGAATTCGAACCCAGTTCTACAGATTCGAATCTCAGCGGAGCTAGAGAGGAATTTTTTCAAAGCTAAGGACTATAACCATTTTGGTTTAGACTAGTACATCAAAAACCGTAATTCACACGAGAAAAAAATTAAATTACCAATGTTCATTTGGTACGAATTGGAACGCATTCAAACAATTTGGAGTTTTTCCCTGCATTCGTACGATCGAATTCACGCGAATTACCACATTGGTCCAATTCGTAATTATCGCTTTACGGGATTCACAGGGCTCTTAGTCTATTTAATCCAATTCTTTTCAATTCTTTTTTTTGTTGGGTACATAAACAACATTTATCAGCAAATGCTTTGAGCGGTGGAATAGCAGATCTGGTGATATAACGAATCTCGCCCTCAGGAAAAAAGAATTAGAAGCTGAACGCAAGACTATTTCTTTATCTGATTCTTTAATAGCTCTCTTATAAGCTCATTCAAGTTTGGTTTTATTATAATTGAGTTAGCAGGACTTGTTCTACTTGGCGTTTTGATTAATAAATGTGCTTTTAATTCAATTTCTTTCATCTAAGGCCTCGAAACATATACTAGTTGGAAGCTCTTCTATGTTGTGAAATTCATCAATGTAATTTGCAATATTTTCATATCCACCATTTAGTTTATGAATATTCCTGATCTGTACGGGATTTATAATATCTTCTTTGGTTTTCCTTTGGCAAAGGCAACATTTTGACCAATCAATGGATTTTTGCAGATACGGTTTTAAAATCTCAGCTGATGCAACTTTCAGTTTTTTTGTTAAACTCATATTAAACGTCTGATGCCTGACTTGAAGTCAGAATATCTAATGAAAGAAACCAAGAATAAAATAATTGACTAAAATACTATAGTTTCGATACCAATATTTTTCGAAAGACTTCACGTGAATATGCGAAAGTATGTTGCAGAACTTAGTTACGTAAAACGTGCTAAATAACAGAGAAGAATAAGTGAATGCAGAATATAGGAGTTAACGCTGGAAAAAAAGGCGTGAAAAGAATTCAAAGCATTGGTGTACTAGTTTACCTTCATAAGAAACAATTATCGTAGAGCGGACTGAAAGCAAATACGTCGCTGCTAGAAGTCTAATCAACGTCGTAGTGGTCTTCCCTCACTCAATTCTCACCCCACCATTCAGCTTGACAACCAGAACTCTGAAACCAGACTCATAAACAAAAGCCAGCTAATTAAAAATAAATACATAACTCGAACTCGCACTTCGATATATGGTGCACGTAGGTGCAGAACCGTGAATGAGCACGGTTCATTGTGGATTCTGCTTAAGCAACTCTGCAAATCTTTTAAATATAACAGATAACGACATTTGACAACAGGCTGTTAGGGTAAAAAATAGGATGTCAAGTTCCTTACTCCTTAATCTTCGTCGATCTTCTTCGAGTAAGAGAGTAGTTCTTTTTAAACAAAGAACTTTTAATTCTTTCAAAAAAATCTCCGCATACACATTTGGGATTTTTTGTTGACATTCTACTAGTTAAGAAAAGAAATAAGAATTTTTATTATAGGTGACTTACAGTGTTTAGTCTAGAAAAATTTGAGTTAAGCAAAAAAATCATTTTTTTACATTATTTTGAAAAATATTGATTTTTTGGATAAAAATTCCAAAAACAGATGTTCATTTCAACGATAGAAGTCTTTTATGTTGAAATATTTCGTGATAAAAGCAATAGCTTTCGAGAAAAAGAGAAATAATTTTTTTTTTAAAGTCGACATTTTGAACTCTAAGGGGAATTTCGAGTTGCTTCGGATCTAAGAACGTTCCCAAATATACCATCTGTAAATATGCAAAAGGTCAACCCGTGGAAACAAAGTGCAGTTCTTGTTCCTATAAGCATGACGTGTACCGCTCCCACTAAACAGACAAAAAGGGAGGTTGAGCAACAACTCAGACGTTGGGTGAAATCAACAAAAGAACTAAAAAACTGGAGGATCTGTAAGAAGAGAACACCACCATCTTTTTCTAGAACTTGGCAGAGAGAGTGAACGAACTATATACAGCAGGATATAGAGCTCAATCTTTTGAGATGGTCCGAATGACCCTTAATAATTAAATATTAATCATTAGAAAAATAAACAAATAAGCCATAGAAATAAATATTTATACAAATTTAGGATAAGAGGAAAAATAATAGACGACACAATACTGAGGATCGAGAGGGTTCTAGAACATTCCAGCCGAAAACGAAAACTCAATAGGCGGGAGAAAAACTACTCGGCGGGAAAAATTAGCGCCAAAAGGTCCACGACGATAAACCAATAGAATTAGAGAGGCGAGAAAAGGTGCCGAAGATTTGCAGGCAAAAGGAAAAAGCGCGCGTAAAATCGACCGAAGGGTAGGAGAAAAACTCACCCGATTGGGACAGCAAATCGAAGGCCGTGCGAATTAGGAAGCGCCACGCACCGGAAGTATCGGGGACCGGTAGTAGGAAGGCCAGAGGCCCAAACTATGAAAGCGACCTACTACCTGGTCTCGCTCTCTTACGTTTCGATCTTCCTTGCGAGGTGAACGGTGTGATTCTTTCCTCAGAGAAGTAATCCAAGGGCTCATGGAGTCTAGCGTGAGAAAGGGAACCTAACTCCCGCTGCTCTCCATTTTTGGAAACCTTGGAAAGCTTAGGTTTCTCCGTCCTCCTTGCGACGGTCCGAATCACCCTCAATAATAAAACCTTAATTAACATAAAAGTAAAATAAGAAGAGCAATAAGAAAAATTATAGATTATATAATTAAATATGTTTCAAAATATCGAATCACTTCAAAGGTTTTAGAACGTAAGTCGAGCCAGAAATTTATTAAAATATCAATTGCAATCATTCTCGCCTCAGTGTTGCCCACAATCAGAATTAAATTTAGTTCCGACAATCCAAGGAATTTATGGAGCCAAAATAATCAGGATTAAAGAGAGTAAATTGTCATAAGTAAATTTCGAATGAATCTTAAATTATTATTCTTTTATTGTTGGTAATTTCATTTCCTAGCGCAACTGACAACAAGGTCAATAATTGTCCCCAGTATATTGTGATAATGAAAGGTGTACGTTGGCTTAAAGAGCAAATATTTATTGGACAAATTTCCAACCAATCCCACTCGAAGCTACAGACTTTTAATTTACAATTAAAAATATTGTTTGAATGAATTTAAATACTAGAAGAGAGTATAGTCTTGAATTAAAATGAATATAATTGCTGATTTAAGGTTAATGATTGTGTTATCAGGCATTTAAAAAATCCCGGGCTAAAAGGAAACCGTTACACTTTGTTTGTCGACTATTGTCTGAGGTTGAAATTGAAACAATAGGAAGGCAAGCAAATAAGGAAACTCCTGATGCTTCAGAAGAAGATGATATTTTTGAGACTGGAGGCAGAGACGTCGGGATCAATGGAATTATCATAGTTGTGGAAACTGATGAGGCAGAAAATATTTCTTGAACTACAAGCACGAGACCAAAATCCCAATGCGAATACCAGCGAGGCACCAGAAAATGTTGAACATCTCGAAGAGAACTTCGAACGTGCTCTACTTGCCAGATTATGCCTTATCTTGCCTTAGTCGGCCGGATCTCTAGACTATCTTGCCTTGGTTGGCTGAATCATGCCTTATCTTTCCTTAGTTGGCCGAATCACTAAACTGTTTACTCTGAACTGAAAATATTATCCCGCCTATATGGGACCTGTCTCTGGGCTTAAATAAGCTGCAATACAAATTACAATACTCTCTTGCCTTAGTTGGCTGTCTTATTGGTCTAATTTGCCTTATTTTGCTAAATCATTCTCTATCTTAACATACTATCCGCTATATTGGATCTACCATTCAGAATTTCCGAATTTTGACTTCAGAGTCGTAATCAGCGACCAAGAAAACTCTTTGATAGTGATTGATAGTAGAATTAGAACAAATTTTTTTCGAGTCGCCATATTTGATCCGCCATTTTGAAAATCTGAATTCTGAATCCAAATTCGTGATTAGGAACCCGAAAAACCCTTCAATAGGGAGTTCTGAGGAAAACGTCTAATGAAACGTTTAGTGCTAAGGTACCTCAGAAAATAAAATTTGTTGATATAAAAGGTCCTACAGTTGTAAATATCCGCCATTTTTAAAATCTGAATTCTGAATCCAAATTGGTGATCAGGGACCCGAAAAACCCTTCAATAGGGAGCTCTGAGGAAAACATCTAATGAAACGTTTAGTGCTAAGGTACCTCAGAAAATGAAATTTGTTGATATAAAAGGTCCTACAGTTGTAAATATTTAATACATATTCAATACATATTTAATACAATATTTAAATACATCAGAATCATGCATGTGCATTTCTAAATATTTTTTCATGAGGAATCCGAATCTGTTGGCCAAATTGACGAATATCATCGCGTTTCGAAGTTATTTTCATCTGAAGATGCCGAAAACGGCCTTTTTGCACTCTCTGGTTAGAATGTTACACAATCCTGACGTGCTAGACAAATTCTGCTGCCAAATTCAGATTCAGCGCGAAAAATTACGTGAGAAATCACTTTTAAATCTCAATGGGGAAAATCTTGTAGGCCTGTGTTATAAATTGAAGTTGTTGATACGTATTCGTAAGAAAATATCGACATAAAGCTATTTACAACAAAATTAATTAAAAAGATGAGTTTTAAACAGCGAGAAGACGTTTAGTTAAGCATTGGTTTATATTATTTGTTATTATAAATAACAGGTAATTTTTTTTACAATTTTTTGCCATTGATAATTAATTTGTACAATAATTCATTTTGGTTTTCACAGAAGAGCAAGCTGTGGCTAGTGTAAAAATAACAAAATTGAAAATTTATTTATTTAATTGTTTATAACAATAATGATTGTTTATGGTTGTTACTTTTTTGTTATTATCTATCATTTTTATGGGAAATCTGAGAAGTTACTGTTCAGAAATTAATATTTTCTACGATTAAGAAACACAGACGAGAAATTGTTTATAAAATTTGTTAACAACAACTATACTTACCGCCCAGCGAATTATTTTTATTCATTAGATATATGCACGACAACACACATATGTACATACTCTCTAGCCCCAGTTTCGTTACCACCGAGATAATGCTTTCAGGAATTTGGTTTTGAGTGAGGGGTCCAAGTGGACGAGAAAGCCGAGCTCAGAGCTCAGCGGAATTGCGCAAGTAGCGTAGCAACAAAGTGCGCAGTAGTGACGCCGTAGTCTACGCGTTGAATTCCGTCGGCTCGCATCATTTTTTTTTTCATTGTTTGGGTTATGCTTTATATATAATAATTCATAAATAATAACTAAATCAAACTTAACAGTAAAGTAAACGTTAAATTAAACTTATATTTAAAAATTATTTTCCACTCGTAACAAAAATTAAACTGAAATAGTTCATACGGCCCAAACTTGTTTATGTTTAGAGAGCTTCAATTTTATTCGAAGGCCATTCGGGCAACCCCCGGAACCCGCACTAAACCGGCGCTTTAGTGTACATATATACATATACATACATATATATATATATATATATATATATACATATATGTATGTATATGTATCTTTTTATACAATACATGATGAATAATATATGTATTTTTATTCAGCCTAGGCTTTTAAAATTTTTTTTAAGAAAAGCTGAGCTGAGATTTCTCCGAAAATAGTGTCTTTTCTTCATTTTTCCAGTGAACTTTGTAAAATTATGCTTTTGGATTGCAACAAGGTCTTTTTGTTACAATTAAGGAATGATTTTCGGTATTGTTGAACCACTTGCAGCAGAAATTGCTTTTGAGTTTCAGATTTCGTTATCAGGCTGTTATACTCTTTAATTCATGCAACTTCTCTTTCGGATTGGTCATTTACAACCTGAAGTTCTTTCACAATTTTTAGTGTGTCTTTATATTCTGTATTTTTATTCCAAACTTCAGGACCTAAGTTCAAAAATGCTGTTTTTAGTTCGAGTTGAGCAAATAAATTTTTTGTTCTCTTCGTAACGAAGTCGTCGAGTTGTCGAGTTGTCGTTCTCTCCATTCCTGGGGATAAGATGCTTTTATAGAAGCGCGTTTTGTTAACTCGGATGAACTGTCTCGATTTTTCATCGCTAACACCATTCTTCTTTTTGTATATGTAGAAACTTCTTTGTCGAAATAAACTAGTCCAACAAGCTCTTCCCTCAGGCACCATAAGTGATTCTAAAATTTCGATAATGTAGGTTTTGAGATTACAGGATTGACTTCTTTATACTGAAGCAACTGCTTTAAGAATTTAAGGTCACTGTTTGGAGCTAATGTGACTGAAGGAGCTGTGAACCAAACTTTCAGATAGATTCAAATGATGCAAATCGATACGTCACGGAGGCCTTTCGTTTCTTTAGCAGTTAAACTTAGTCTAGTGCATTTAGTAATCAACCCAAAAATGTTGGGTACATTTTTTATTTTTGTGCCTGTTCAAAAGGGGCTTCTATGGCCACCTTAACCCTGGATTTGCGCATTGTACAAGTTGACCCTTTCGCCGCCATCTTGAATAAGATTTTTTTATTTTGATCGCTCATATCTCACGTTCTAATCATCACACAATGATCTTACCATGACCCTTGGATTCATCATGATTTGGTCTTTAATTAAGTTTATGTAAACTTTTACTCTCTGATTCACTGGAAAAAAGTTATAAGCGTCCGAAGTTGCAAGTTCTCCGTTCAAAGTACTTTCGCTCGGCTTTTCTGATCGTAGCTCTTTTCCAGTCCATCTGAGACCTAACACATACATAATGACATTTGACGTAGACTCAATTTCACGCATTTTGAAAAAAATTTGATTTCGATCCATTGATTCCTCGCCCGGCAATCCACGCTCAAATTTGCACTGTCCGATTTCGAGGACTCTTATACTCGCGATTTGCGCTGTATTTCTCGCTTTTTTTATTAACGAAACGATAAATCTATTGTGAATAACGACACATTTCTATGATATGCCCTAATTATGCCCGTATTTTTTTTATTTTGATATATTGAAGGTACATTCAAAAGGTTTTTTTTTTTTTTGGTAATAGAGACTCACGTTATTTCCGTGTAAGATTTTTTTATTTTTTTACACCACCTCCGAGGTAGAGTTAACGGTGCGTTTTTTTTTATTGTGGTTTCGCCAAGAGGCCTAATCCACACTTTTTTCGATCTGAGAATTTTTTCATTCCTTTTTATTTGCCTTCGGGTTTTAAGTCGATTTTAATGTCGCTCTTAATTTTCTTGTCTATGTTATTGTCATTGCCTTCGTCGTCGTCTCATTTCGGGGTCATTTCTCTTGCCTTTCTTTTCGTGGATGTACTCGCTCTGTGTAAAAGCACCATTGTGGGAAGGTCCTAGTAATCAATCTTGCAACAGGATTGAACATTCTATTTCAGGGGCGAAAATTGTATCTCTCAAGTAGAAACTAACTTTAACTTTCAAATAACTTCACATCTTTTCTGCTCCTTCAATGAATTATGAAATAGTAACCAACAAAATAAATTCTCATTAAATTATAAGAAACAAGACTATGCTTTATACATTTT
>JBAGKK010001227.1:0-12666 GCA_037177015.1 Euceroptres primus | reverse complement strand
AATTTATTAAAGAGATTAGCAAAACGCTTTCGAATCAAACAATTCCGTACCACAGCTTTTCATCCGCAATCTAACGGATCACTTGAACGATCACTCCATGTTTTAGGAGAACATCGAAAACAATTTGTTGAAAAGAATTCAGAGTGGGATAATTGGCTTGAATTAGCAATGTTCTCATACAATACTAGTGTATTCTAGTGAACCTCCATCACAACATGAAAAATTACAAACTTATGACGATTAGTTGATAAATTTTGTAACACAGCTCCATGAAATGCGAACACAGGCAAGACAAAACCTCATTTCAGCAAAAGAAAGGTAAAAAATGCACCATGGTAGAAAAACAAATTCTTTAGAAGTAAAAGTAGGAGAGAATGTATTTTTGTTGAAAGGAGGAAAACTAAAAAAGCTTGATAATCATTGTACGTGCCCTCATGAAGTTCTAGATGTATTAGGAAAAGGAAATGTAAAAATTAATATCCGAGGAAAACCTACCGTAGTTCACGTTAATAGGATTAAAACGTCACATATAAATGTTCAAAAATAAGGTAAAACGTCCTCCCTTCTATTTTAGATGGATCCGAATGATTGTCGACTACTCGATTTCGTTATGACTGCTTCAATTCATAATATTGATCTTCACGCTCTTTGGCCAGAATTACGCATTACAAAACTTCTCGATAGAAATGATCCAGACATACCTAAATGGGCTAGTAACCTTTCAAAACTGGAAACAATTAAAGAAATTTTAACAAAAATTAAAACTAAAGGACTAGACGCTTATAAAAATCTAATTTTAAGTTTACAATTAGTACACCATGATGTTCTAGCAGATGTGTTAGCCTATATGGATTAAAAAAAAATGTACAGGAAAATGGACCAGGACGATCGTAAACGCATTAATGCTCTCCTCAACCTTTTCGCTCATCATTGTGATATGCTGATGCTATGGCCATACCTGTTTACAACGGGAATTTTTAAGGAAGGAGATTGTGATATTCTCGAATGGACTCGGGATCTTGGAAGCCCAGAAACAATCCGAAGCATACTAAAGAACATTAAAACAAGAGGACCAGATGCCTTTAAAAATCTCATCCATTGTCTACGCGAAACTGGTCAAGTTTTCTTAGCAGACGCTCTAGCCCTTGTACTAGTCTAGGTACTGATTTTCAAATTCACATAAAAAAAAATAATAATAAACGAACAGAAGACAATACAAATAAATAAGTTACACCTGTAAAGCAGTATAAGCTACTAATTGGAACCTCCCTTTTTCCAGATATGCGATTCCAAGGATTCCTCTTGGTAGTACTGATCATTTGCCATTGCCACTCGCCAATAATAGATTAAGTGCATACATTCAAGATATTTTAAGAGATCAATGTTATATGTTGCATTCATCTGGCACTATCAATATAACCCCAAATTTCCAACTTTCACAAATTCCAAGCAACGGTACTACTAAACGCAGTGTAACCCTAGCAGGATCATTAACAATGAACGGAAAATGCAGCGGCATTCAATTCTCAGACTCTTATAGAACTTGGGATAATTCCATGGCCCAAGCGGTTTATTCAATTACGTTACAAAAATATGATGCAACAATAAATTTAAATACCGACAAAATCCACTTAAGATCTGAAACAGTATGTTTTCTTTCAACTTCACAATGTACCAACATAGAAGGAGGTCAAACCTTTTGGAATCCTTTACCTAATGACGTATGCGAAACTAAGAAATATGAAGTTTTTTACGCAGGTTTTGCAAATAAAACTCAGGATAAATCGATAGAAAATTCAGAAATTCCTAATTCCTTAACAACTGAAGACATTACCTTTATACCTGTGCAAAAAGGAAACAAACTAGTCTGCAGTTATACATTAATACGTACAGAGCATCCAAAGCTTTTAATCTTTGAAACAACTCCCTTATACACACTCGTGTAAAAAAAGTTATTAATTACAAATATGGATATATTTACATACTTAAATTCGAAATTTGTTTATATAGAGCGATACATACGGTCAGAAATGAGAAATCTTTATCATGATGTTTTAACTCAAAAATGCGGTCTTGAACAAAAAGTATTTAGAAATACATTAACTTTAGCAACACAAACCCCTGACGAATTCGCGTATCATTTAATGCACGGACCAGGATACATGTCACTAGTAGCAGGAGAAGTAGTGCATATAATAAAATGCGTACCAATAGAAGTTAAATATAGACGCGCAGAGGAATGCTATGTCCAATTCCATATATATTGAAAAAATGAAACTTATTTCTTGTCACCGCGAACCCATATTTTATTAAATACCGGTACTCAAACCACTTGCAATTCTTTTTTTCCGCCAATGTACTTTCTTGGTGATTCGTGGTACAAACTCCCCCTACCCAGCAAAAACAGTAGACCCAGAAATAATGAAACCCGAAACTAAATCAAATTGGAGATATACAAATCCAGCATCTTTAACAACAAGCGGTATATATTCTCAAACAGATCTCAATAAATTAAGAGATAGTATAATATTTCCCGCAGAGAAACCAATGATTTTAAACAATTCAGCAAGAGGAATAAAAGGAGAATCTATCGTTAATCAAGGAATGTTCTTAACAAATCTTCTAGATGAAGAAACATTAAATAAAATAGCTCAATCTTCTTGAATTCTTTTGAACTCTTTTTACAAATTTCGGAACAACTATTGCAGGTCTAATAGAATTTATAATTATAATTTTCTAGATGAAGAAACATTAAATAAAATAGCTCAATCTGCTTGGACTCTTTTGGACTCTTTTTACAAATTTCGGAACAACTAGTGCAGGTCTAACAGGATTTATAATTATAATTAAGGGTTTCAAACTAATAGCAGATACACGGATATGCCTTACATAATTTATTTGGTTGGTCCTTTCACCTATTGGGAGCATTTTGGGATTCAGTCACTAATTTACTTTTACATCTAGGAACACGACAACCCCAGGAAAAATCCGCTTAAGGTAATAAAAAGAGATAAGATCCAACTGCACCAAAAACAGAGGAACAAGACTCTTTTGTAAAACCCATTGAAGCTACAGATCAAGGTAAAAATCAAAACAATTCAGATTCTAACCTCTATCCCCACTCTCAACTGGTTGAAGTGACGAATAATCAACATTATCCCATAAATCCTTAACTCTACTAACATGTCGCATGAGTCCTTCGTAACTCTATTAGACAAACTTATTCAAGAAAAGGGAAAGTACCTCTACTCTATGATATATCAGTCAGTCGGAATTCTGTCATTAATTATCAAATTAATGTTAGACTACAGTGTAAAGGTTACATCATTGTTAGTTGCGCAGAAGATGAAGAGTTAGCTAAACAAAACGCAGCAAGAAATTTTTTATGCGAATTAACAACCGGCAACAATTATAAATTACAACCTTTTCAACCTGCATTTAGTAATAAATTATGTAAAGACTTGCAAACCTTATGTGCTCAAGGAAATCTCCCTCATCCACAATATACAACAATAAACGTTAAAACATTGCCAGCAAACGAGACTTGGTTAGCTATCTGCTCAGTTCAAAATATTAAACAAACCGGAATTTCTGATTCAAGTAAAGAAGCGAAAAATCTTGCCGCTATGAAAGTAATACTCATGTTATCTCGTCGAGAACTTCTAGGTGCAAGTAGTGAAAAAGTACTTGCCAATTCCTTACAAAATTTCCACATTTCTTTTAATAACTCTTCAGCAAATTGCTCAAGGTATTCAACTGGGAAAAATAAGTCAAAAAACTCACAACTAGGAAAAATGCCAAGAATAACAACTTGTAAAAAACATTTTACATATCCATCACCCCCTCCTCAACAAAATTCCTCTTCTAGTAAATCTGAAAAATTGAAAAAGAATTTCAAAAAATGTATCAAGTGTGGATTCAGACCTCCAAATCCTTATTTTAAAGTTTATATCCGTACTTCAGGAAATACAGAACAATGAAACACTACTATGAGGAACCCATCCACAAACCAAGATATAAAAGAAGAATAACAAGTAAATATTTTGAGAAACTTTGCTATCAAATATGACCACCTCAAATTATAAATTATCCGGATCAACATTCACGATCACAATCGTTCTTCCTCGCACAAAATACACGTACTCATGTCAGAAAAGCACCTCAAATTGTCTACTTTTCTTTTTTTTCTTCGAATCTCGATTACATATGCTTTGCCCCGCTCTCGATCTAAGGGGGCAGATGTCACTTTCGCGACGTCATCTATTAAAAATTAGAAAAACGAATATTAAGAAATCAGTTACCATGTCACGCTACGATCTATAAGATAAATATATTACCATATCACGCTACGATTCTAGTGGCATTGACCTTCTAAAGTTAAAGTACCTGCATACCAAGGCCTGATCAACACATCCACCTACCGACTCCGAGTTCCAGAACGAGTCATTAGAGTAAATCACCAACCAGCCCACAGGTTTTCAAGCACGACCCCTAAGCAACGTACAACGGTGACAATAAGCAGCATTATGAACAATTTCCGGTAAGTTTTCATTATAACCAATTTTATTCCATCAATTTCTCGAGTCCCTTTTCTCACAGCGAACCCTTGTTTAAGGTGCTGTACCATTGAAGGGACTCACGATGCCTTCCCAATTCCAGTGTGTCGTTCCATGTCGACAGAACATTTAACTTTTGTAAAACTAATAATAAATATTGTTAATTAAATTTAATCACCCTTTTACTGACTTTTTCCTCATCCCAGAGCTAGAATCCCAGGATCTATTAAACGAGAAACCTTTTAGATTAGGGAGTCTGTTTCGTTCTGACGTAACAGTAATAACAAAAACGAAAAAAAAAATTGACTTTCGAAATGTACCGGTTTTAACAAATACTTGGATTCATTCAAAAATACCTAAAAAACATGAATCAACTATCAAAAAAAGACGCCCAATAGCGACGCGAATGTTTAAAAATTTATTAAATTTGTTATAAACAAATAAGTGAATAAAAATGATTTCGTGGGGATTGGCAGCGATTCCTCACTTGATTCGCAATAAATTTGAACAATTTATGGGCAAAAAGAGTTTTTAAGTTGAAAAATGAATTTTCATTAATAATTTCTTATTTTATAATCAAGTTTTATAAACAATTATCCATATCAGGTATTTATGATGGAATAAATATAGTTTTTTCTACGAAATCGATCATATACTATAAATGAATATCGGCACCGCAGGCACTAAGTTCACATCGGTACTCACTTGTTTTGCATTCTCGTTTACGATCACTTTGATTTAGTATCTCTTAACGTGATTTCAGGATTTCACCTTCTATATTCCTCGTACTGTTACGAATACTTGTACACCTAATCTAAGGAATTTCCTAAATTCTTATCCATATTTTTTAGTGTTTTGGTTTTCTTTCTTTGTTGAAAGCACGATCGTTTTTACGAACTGTGTGTTTATAAGTTGTGTTCTTTTTGTCCAATCCTGGTTTTTTTTACTAGTTATAACATTGAGTACAATTCTCAATTTTCTGTAAATTTTTTAAAGATGGAGTCTCTCGAAGTTTACAATAGGGAATTAAGCAATGTACTCATACATTCGAGTTACAAAGCAGTAGAAAATCTACTGAATTATTAGCAGAAAAAGTATAATCCTTCTGACAATTACGAGAGAAAAAGTTTCTTAAGCAAAATAAAACCTGGTTATACTCAAAATTTTCAGCATCATCCGAGGCCTCCTCGTCAAATCTTCGAAAAACAAAGAGAGGAATGCTCTGCGAATACCAAGAAAAGAAAGATTGAGGCACTGCAACACTCAATTTCAGTAGATGAAGTTGATTTTTTTTACTAATTTACAGACTTTGGAGAACAAAAATGCAATTTACGTTGTTAAGAAGGGTATTGTAAATAACACGATTAATGTTGAATCAGCAGTTCAAACAAACAACGCAATCCCTTTCACGAATGACAAGGCTCTAGCACTTTTTGTTGATTTGAAATTAGCAAAAAAAAGTACGAACTTTTAAGGAAACTCTTGAAAGACAAAAATGCAGATATTCTTCCTACTTACAAACAGGTTGCAAATGCAAAAACCAATTGTTATCCACCAAGTACTGCAATACATATTACTGAAACAGGAATCACTATTCGACTACAAGACCTATTGGATCATACTGCTACAAGACTGTTGAAAGTTAACAATGTGAACCTGGAAATGTAAAACATTTAAAAATGATCTCAAAATATGGTGGTGATGGAACGTCTGGATTTAATCCTTACAAGCAACTTTTCGAAGGTTCTGAAAATTCTGATGAAAGTCTCTTTTTGATGTCTTTGGTTCCTCTTCGTATTAAATGCTTAAAAGATCCATCATCGCCACTAATTTGGAAAAATCCTCGACCTTGTTCGCTAAAAAATTGTTTGTCAATAATATTTAAGTATGCTAAAGAGACGAAATCAAAAATTTTGCTTGAATTTGGCAATATTGAGAAGCAAATAAAAAGATTGAAGACAAGAAAAGCCAAAATTGATGTTTTCGTTTTTTATGTAGAGCACGAACTAATTGGCACAATGATTGATGAAAAAGTATGTCAACATCTAACTGGAATAACATCTGCAGCGAATTCTACTATTTGTCAAGCAAAACCAAGTGAGATGATTAATTTAGCGCAAGTCCTGCAAAGAGAGGAAAATAAGGATGCGTTTAAGTTCAGATTGCAAGTTCTGCATTTATGGATTAGACTAATGGAATGCGTACTAAACATTAGCTATTGGTTGTCAATTAAAACCTGAGCATGTAAAAAAGATGAGGATATAAATGTTCGCGATACCAGGAAATAACTCATAAAAAGAAAAATTCTTCAACAACGTTGGTTAATTGTGGACACCCCAAACCAAGGTACTGGTTCCTCCAATGATGGAAACACATTCAGAAAGTTCTTCGAAAATTAAGAGACGATTTCCTAAATTAGTGGCTTCGATGAAAAACTTTTTAAAAACTTCTACATATTGTTGCAACTTTTAGCATCTGGTAAACCTATCGATACAAACAAGTTGCGCAAACATTGTCTAGAAACAGCAGACTTGTATGTACAAAAATACAGTTGGTACTTCATGCCTGCATCAATGCATAAAGTTTTTATTCATGGTCCCAACATAATCGACTCCCTTGTTCTCCCAATCGGTCAATCATCAAAAGAGGCACAAGAAGCTAACAAGGAAAGGTTGTCAACTGTCCGGTCCTAACTTTGATGAGTCTGTGCGTGTGAAAAGAGGGCTCGAAAATAAGCACAAAGCCATCATTCATTTGTGCTGAGCTGCATATTAAGGGGTTGCAATTTGACCTCAAAGTTTGGGGTCCAAACCATATTTTACAGAACCTCTCAAAAACTATGAGAGCTACGACAAAGTTGTCAATGGGAAAAATGTTGCATTTCTGATGCTTTATCAAACGGTAATAATAACAGCTTGAAACAACGCCTCAATAAAGGGGAGAGGAGAAAGGGGTGAAATTCACCTTAAGAAACTGGATTATCCTGAGGCAAGGCGAGTTATTTTCGTCCTAAATTATTATAAAATTAATAAAACTAACTGTATTTGTTAAGTATATGTCCCTATGAAGCCCGTAAGTACGGTTTAACACTACAAAATTACGTAAACAGATAAAAATTTTAAGATGTTTTTTCCTTCAAGGATGCAATACATTTTACATATAAAAGCGACGTTCTGTACATGAATCCGGTTCCACGTGTTTTGTGATATTGCTATGGTTCATAATGTTCACAGTAATGGTAATTTGTAAAAAAAGTGTTTAAAGCAGAATTATTTTTTACACCATGCACCTGCAAATATCGCTATTTCACCACAAATATGGCATCGGCGTTCACTGGATCGGTCATTAAGGAAGTAAGCTGAAGGCGTTGTAAATGATTCAGGTCTCGTATCTATGTATCCACTTTTATGCCAGAGATATCTAATCATTTCAGTAAATCGTGGAGAAGAAAACTGATTGTGAGTTAGTGATTGCAGTTTCAATATTGTGTCTCGAGCTTAAAGATTTATATTTTCGTCGTAGAGAAGAACGATGTCCAAAAATTGTTGAATGAAATCTTTCCATAAACGGATACAATAAACATCAATAAGTTGAATGAAACCAGTGGTTCCTTCAGGTATCGCTTCAACTCTTAACTCTTTGGTTGGTGGTGCCAAAGATAGGAGAATATTATGGCAGTGTCCTGTCCATTAATCTATCAGAAGAAGAGAACGACTTCCAGTATTGGGAAAGAAGACTTCTGCCATCCATGCTTGGAATAGATCTTTTGTTAGTTTTACAGACTTTCATGTTTAAATATAAATATTAGCCGGTTCAAACATAGAAGCTACAACTCGAGGGCCTGACTCTCCTTTAGGTTCTTTTAAAACAACAAGAAGTTTTGGTAATAATTTCCCATCTGCAGATATGGTAGGCAAAATTGTATAACTGTGTGTGGTAGCTGAAATTGATTGAACCACTCCTTCCACCGATCGTTCTCCTTCAAAAGTTAGATTACGACCAGAGTGAATTTCTCAAGCAAGACCACTCTCGTCAGCGTTCCCTGTGAAATTGGGAGCTTGGTTTGAGCAACGAATTCTTCAGCTTTCTGCAAAATGCTTCTATCCTCTGCTAATCTTTTTCGTGTAATAAATTTTGTTATTTTACGAAAAATTTTCAGTGTAGGATAAAACTTAACGTAAACATTGCTTTGCTTACCTTAACACCCAAGATCTACTCGCTTGGAATTGTGATAATTGTACTTTTCTTGCTGCTTCCATCCCCCATCGACGCAAAGTAAAATCGTGGATTATAATTCTATTTTGACGAGCTTCCAAAAATTTATGTATTGCGTAATTTGAAATTTGATGAAGTTTCCATCTTCGAGTGCCCTCAATTCTATTTCTTGTGCCCATCATCGTAGCTGACATTCATATTTGACTTTTCGAAAACGAGACTGAACACTGCTTATGGTTCGTAGTTTTTGTTTTCCACTTTTCCAATATTCAACGGCTTTTCTTTTGTATTCTAAGTCTACTTTTTCTGCACTTTCAGAGCAATGTGACGAAACCCTTGACGGGTTAGCAATATTGGGATCGAAATTTTCATCACCATCACCATGTTCAAACTCACTGTCATTTTCTTCCATCAGCAATGTATCAATAGCGTGCGCGACCGGGGTGTCTGCGTAACTATCAAAGTCTAAACCGATTTCCTCATATAAATCAAACATTGGGTCACGAATTTCTTCCAAGGTGATTGAACTCAAGGAATTTGCTAGGGCTTCTTCAGCTCCATTGATAGGAGATGGTTGAAACAACAACTTTATTTGCCTTCTAACAATGTTTAAGACCTGAGAAAACGTGTATATTTATAATTTTTATGAATCATCGCTAAACATTCGACAACAATTGTTCGGTAATGCGATTCACATAAATTTGTAATTATAATATTACTGAACTTACATTTTATTTGCATCATGAATGGCTTTCTTAATTGTGCTTGCTACTTTTATGATATTATTACACGGAATCATATATTACATCCACTTTTGTATGCAAAATTTATTGAATCCCTGAAGGAAAAAACATCTTAAAATTTTCATCTGTTTACGTAATTTTGTAGTGCTAAACCATACTTACGAGCTTCATAGAGACACATACTTAACAAATACAGTTATTTTTATTAATTTTATAATAATTTAGAAAGAAAATAACTCGCCTTGCCTCAGGATAATCCAGTTTCCTAAGGTGTATTTCACCCATTTCCCCTCTCCCCACATTACTGAGGGATTGTTTAAAGATGTTACTATCACCGTTTGATAGAGCATTAGAAACGCAAAATTTTTCCAATTGACAACTTTGTCGTAGCTCTAATAATTTTTGAGATATTCTGCAAAATATGGTTTGGACCCCAAACTTTAAAGTCAAATTGCACCCCCTTAATATGCAGCACAACACAATTGAATGATGGATTTGTGCATATTTTTGAACCCTCTTTTCACACGCACAAACTGATCAAAATCGGGGTCGGACAGTTGAAAACATTTCCTTGTAAAAATAAAGACTTTAAAAGATGCAGGGAGAACAATACCAGAAAAAACAAGTCGTATTGACACATACGACTTACTGCATTACCTCTTATTCTCTGCTGATCTTTACATAACGAGTTTGAGAACTGATTTCGTAAAGCCAGAAAGCTAGAGCAATGCTTCTAGAAAGCACCTAGTACGTGCAATGTATCTGCCCAGTAGTGCTAACTCTGATCATTTTATCACAGAAGGTTATTTCCAAAATAAATCGAACTATTCCGTAAACCGAAAAAGAAAGCCGACTAGTAATTAACTTTCTTTAACAAATTATCAATTGTTATCAACTGATAGTAAGGAATTATTTCTAAGTTATTTTAAGTATATTCCACAAGAAAAACTGCAATTTTTAGTTTACAAATACAGTAGACGAGAAAAATTTGCTTATAACATTGTTAATAACAATCAAAATAGTGGATCGTTATCAAAGTATCTAAAAGAAGTTTAAAAATTTGTTATACACGAACATAAACTCCCGCAATTTTTGAGTTTCTCCAGACAAGAACAGTTCATTTTAATTTTCAAATTGACACGAGGAAACCCGGTCTGTTCTGGATCAAGATGAAAACTGACTTTCTGGTGAGAAGACACGCAAGATGACGTTAAGAAGGAAGTGTTTTTTTGTCTCAAAGTTAGTGCGACGTTCGTTCCAATTGTCTCGAGCCGACCTAGCCAGATAGACTGCTAGACAGCTAGACGAGTCGAGAGCCCAGGATCAGTGAACCGCCTCTAAGAAAATCATAACATTTGGAACCGCAACGTCACACTAACTTTTCGACAAAAAAACACTTCTTAACGTCATCTTGGGTGTCTTCTCACCAGAAAGTCAGTTTTCATCTCGATGCAGAACAGACCGGGTTTCCTCGTGTCAATTTGAAAATTAAAACGAACTGTTCTTGTTCGGAGAAACTAAAAAATTGCGGGAGTTTATGTTCGTGTATTTGTGTCAATTATTCAGTGTGAACTTTAATCACGATCGATATCTTACATCCAGGTTCAACAAAATTATTATCCAGTGCAGGGTCCTTTGCTAAAAATTAGAAAGTGAATTACAATCCATTTAGGACAGTGTTTCGTTACTGCCATTAAAGTGAACATAATAATAAATAAATTAATAAATTAATTAATAAAAAAATTAAACAAATCGAAAAGTCTTGTGACCAAATTGTGTTATTATTACAATAACAATTACATTGTGTTATTATTACAAGTGCAGTGTGCTTTATTAAAAATTATAAAGTGAAATATAATTTACTTGAGACAGTGTTTTCGCTCGTGTGAATAAGAAACCACTAATCTTAACGATTGTTCAAGTGCTCAAAGTTTTTACAAAGAAAAAATTAGTACAAATAAAGTGAAAATAACAATCTATAAATAAATAAATAGTTAAATAAGAAAATAAATTAGACAAATCAAAAAATCCTTGTGAGGAGATTGTTTCATAACTTAAAAGTAAAGTTTATTAAAGTGTACGTGAGCATAGGTAGTAAAGAGACGTGTGCATACTGAATAAGTCGTCGCATGTTTTCATTATAAGTTTATATTATTTTAGTGATTCTTAATTGCATGACCATTATTACTGTTTGGCACTGAAGAGCGCCTCTACTTGGGCCGAAACGTTTGCCGATCCTTAAAGTTTATTTTACAACTAAGTAGATTTTAAGAAATAGACCCCATAGCCAATGAAATATTAGCAACGATTTAACTTTTACATTCGACTGACTCCTCACACGCTATAAACTCGGCATCTCCCCTCTTCCGTCCACTGAATATAGCTATCCCGCTATGCAATTTGTTACATAACTTTGTTCCTGAACCTGACAATAATTATTCTTCCTCTTCGTGATTACTTTCTCCGGAAAATTCTGTTTCGAATGAGCTATTTTTGAAGTTATTTGACTACTTTTTATGCAGATATCGAATTTTAAGGTGTGAAAATTCCACTATTCTTTTTTTTCAGCGAATAACTTAGTAACCACTGCAGGTATTAAATATTTCTAGGAATAGTTTTGAAGCCTACATTTCATACCTTATGTTTAAGGGAGTTAAGCCCATGTAAAAAAGTGGCGGAAATTGTAGAAATGCCGCAATTTCCAATTGCTTTTGTAGTCTAGGGATTCAGGTTAAAAAATTAGACTTCTGAAGTTGCGTGAAGTGTGGAAAGAACTTCGAGATTCCAGTTCATCTGGAAAGAAGCGTTTTTTCCGAAAAAAGGGAGATCTCGTCCGATATCCGAGATGAGAAATGTGCAAATTAACACAAACACGAGCCTTAGAGTGAAAGCGTAGGTGTGAGAAAGAGAGCAAGACTTGCAACGAGCGGATCATGACAGCTATGATCATCGAGAATATTCTTCCTCCCACCACCATGCGTGCGCAATGTCGCAAAGTACGAGCAGATGGGACGAGCGACTATACCACGCTCATTTCTGCACAAGAGGGCAGCACGTCCTGATGATAAATTTGCAGTAAAAGTTTAAATATTCAAATTATTAGATTCATTGCAAAATCATAGTAGGTTGACACATTGATAATTTTAATATTG
>JBAGKK010001206.1:0-12667 GCA_037177015.1 Euceroptres primus | reverse complement strand
TCAATGTTTTTCTGGAACAGGACGAATGAGGCGCTATCTGGTGGCTAGCGGATGAGTTCACTCGTAAAGTGGAACTTCTAAGCGACAACAGCTGCTGCACAAAATGTGTACAAAAGTACAGGGAGTCGGATAGGGCTGGGGCTGGTCGATCTGAGTCGATCCTCATTATATGCTCACTATTGCATTGTCCATTTTTGAGGTTAGATTGTCAAATTTGGTTGATAGCGAGTCAATTGCATTTTTGCACAATGAGACTTCGTTGAGTTGCGGTGTAATTGAAGCTAAGGGAGCGCAGATAATCCTTTCCACGTCTTGAGTTGTGACTGGAGCAGAGGTAGGCTCTATCATCGTGGGTGTGTGAGGTCTTTGTTGTTTACTGCACCTTGAGAATGCTCCGTTTTCCAATTTGCCGGTACGATCCGCACAAGCTGGGTGGAATGGTGTCTGACAACCAGGACAGAAAACTGCGTCCACGACTTTGCCCTTGCACCCGCAGCAAGTCTTTGTCTGTGTTGTTCATGTTGTCCCTCCTATGATTTCACTTTATAGGTTAGAATCCGAAAGATGCAGACTACGACGCGACGTACATAGGCCACAGAAACCACTATTTATTTCACTGGAGCACAGCACGAATTGACACGAGACACTTTTCCACGTTTATCTCGCTTTTATTTAATTAGCACCGGGGAAAAAACTTAAAAAAGAACGAGACGCACTCTCAACACGTCAGTCCGAGGCGGCCATTATGAAATTCAAGTTGAAGGTTAAATATTGTAATATGTTTTTGAAACAAAATGCTATAAAGATTTTATAATAATAATCTACTAACTAATCATAACACAATCACATAAAATTGGTCCTCTTAGATTTATTTCACAATGTATTGTACTTTACTCATAAAAATGTTTTAATTTAAAACTTAAAAATTCAAGTCAATTCAAAATTATTTATAAATTTGTATCACGTTTAATAATGTTTATTGTCTTTTTTCTTGAATTACTTAATAATCATTATCTCCCATTTTTATATTTATATAGGAAATACACATAGAAATATTAAATAAATTTGTCACTCACTGTAATTTCATGCTAACTACTAGGGCGGAGTTAAAATTTTCAAATAATTGTTCCAATCTTATGAGCCTAGTGAAAAAAAGTTATGGTTTGGCATCAGAAAGAAGGGGGAAAAAAATTTCGAAAAAAATTTCTTCTGTTCGGACTTTTATGTTGAAAATTCGAAATTTTCAACATTTTTCAAATTTTTCCTATAAGAGGGAAATTATGGTGAATTTTTTGTACATGTAGTTTGCGGTGATTAATAATAACATAAAATCCAAAATTTAAAAAAATGTTCTCCAAGTTAGAATTGTTTTAAATTCCAAAAAATGATGTTTTTTGAAATTTCAAAATAAATATTGTTTTTCATTTTTCAAAAAACATCATTTTTTGGCATTTTCAAAAAATTCGAACTTGGTGAAATTTTTTTTTCAATTTTGGATTTTATATTATTATTTATCATCACAAACTACACGTAAAAAAAATCGCCATAATTATCCGCCCCCATGGGAAACATTTGAAAAATGTTCAAAATTTTGAATTTTCAAATCAAAAGTCCGAACAAAAGAAAGTTTTTTTTCGAAAAATTGTTTTGCCCTTTCTTTTTGATGCCAAACCACAACTTTTTCCCCTAGGCTCAAAAGATCCAATCAATTTGAGCATTTTCACTCCGCCCTACTAACCAGCTTTCTTCTGAAATGTCAGAAGTGACACAGTTTAGAAAAATAATTTTTTCTCATGTATAAAGATTTTAAGTCCCTTGATATATTTTTATTTTAGATGATATAATATTAATGGCTTTAAATGTATAAGATAAATTTTGTAAATAATAAAATTAATTGTCAGTAGAAATCAGCATTGATCCACTGTTGAATCCTGATCCAAATTCAGTTTCCTTATTTTAATTCTTCAACTTTCTCGAATAAGATAGATGTCCCAATTCCTGATCACATGTATTTTGAAAAGTTTATTTTGTACAAAATTAGATAAAATCAATACTACTAATTGTTGTAGATACATTTTACAGTTTATTCCTTATTTACTGTGTTAAGGCGAAAGTTAAAGAGTTATGTTAGGTTAAAAGTTAGGTGATCAGTAATTGGGACATTCAGAATTTTTTATACAATTAATAATAATTTATTCCACATGTATGGCCTTTCAGCCTGCTACTGTTTCATCCCTTAAAGATAATAATGATAATGGTAATATTGTTACAAAAATCCCTTTAAAACTACAATGAAATCTAAACCAGAATTTTTTATATCTTTTTATGTCTTTAAGGCATTTTTAACCATTTATCTTTTTTATAAGTGCATTTTAATGAAAAATAGTCAAATTATACAAGGGATTCAAAGTTTTTGTTTTTAAACTTTAGGAAAATTTTATATCACAAAAACTGGAGCTCGTAACCTTACGAATGTACTTACTGCCCGTACAATTTTAGGCAGTACGAATGTACGTAGTACCCAATCAACCTCAAAATTAATCAAATTTTCACATTAATTTATAAAATCAAGGAAAATAAATCTAAAATTATTTTTAGCGAATTTTTAAAAATACTTAAGGATTGAGAAAAACTTAAGGATAGTTTAGAAAAAAATATTTTGGGTAATAATTGCTTACTCAAAAAGAGTTATTAGGATATTTGTGTTTTCTGCTTCGTTATAGACAAAAGTCGTAATTTTCGTTTAATTTCAATTCTCAGCAGCTTACCTTTAAAATTATTTTGTTTAAGAATTATACAGTTTTTCATCTTGCAAATTAAACAACATGCCGGATAAAAAATTTTAATAAAAACGTAAGAAAAATAGTTGTAAAGGATCCTTTAAAGAACAAAATGTGATATTAGTAATTAAAATTGAATGAAAGTTACGACTTTTGCAAAGGAAAGAATAAAAATATCCAAGTAACTATTTTTAAATAAACAATTACGACTTCTACAATTTTTTTTTGGTAATATGCTTCAGTTTCTGGTTTAAAATTCGTTGCAATAACAATAGGGCCCCTTTTATTGATTTTATAATTCAAGATAAAGATTGGTTAATTTTGAGTTTGTCTGTATGGACTGATGATACTTAAATAATCAGGAATTGGGACATCTACCTTAGTTTACCAGGACTTGGGACGTTCAGAATTTTTTATATGAACGCGTGTCTAAGGCATTTTTCCACTATTTACTTTTATTATTTATTATTTATTATTTTATTAATTATTTTATTATTATTTATTATTTTATTGTTAATTATTTATTATTTATTATTCAAAGTTTTAGTTTCTAAACTTTAAGGGTATTTGATACATAATGACGTCACGAATTACCGACCGATTTTTTATTTACATTCAGAGGGTTTATTGAGAGAGAAATGCACATATAATGCTGAAATTTTGGGAAATGATAAAGAATACATTTATGCATCGATGTCTGGTGCGTTTCAGTTTTCATTTTGAAAAAAACAATTTTCAAAAATAATTTTTTTTCCAAAATAAAAACTGAAACGCACCAGACATAGATTCCTTGATATATTCCTCATAATTTCCCAAAACTTCAGCACTATATTTGCAATTCGCTCTCAATAAACCCGCTGATTATAAATAAAAAATCGGTCGGTAATTCGTGACATCATTAAGTATCAAATACCCTTAAGGAATTTTTATATATCACAAAAACTGGGTCTCGTAACCTTGAATGATCAGGATTTGGGACATCTACCTTAAATATGTGTACTTAGGTAAAAAATATGCCTGAAAAAAAGAGTGTGAAACTAAAAGTGTACACAAATGTTTGAAAAAATATTTGGAAGGAAAACATTTTTATTAAATCATCTAGAATCTGAAGCAAAGTCTTACGTGAGAAAAGCATGTAGAAGCTGGGCGAAAAGGCCAGATTCGTCGTTCAAAGGCGTCCCTGCTGATTCGCAAATAGCTTTCAATAGGCAAGCTTTCCCCGATTGAAAAACGTCAATGGCAGTCTCCACCATTTTATAAATTTCATATCGTGCCATAGATTTGCCGGCCACTGCGGATCGACCTGAATACATGATGGAAAAATAAATTACATTATGAAAGAAAGCAGCGAGGATGATTAGCAAAATATAGGAATAGAAGAGCGTATCCAATAAAGCATCAGTTTCGAGTCTATTCAACTTCAGGCTCGATAGAGCTTAGGTTCTGGGATACACAATAAAAGTACTCTTTTAATATGTAAAGGGGAGAATGTACGCTCTTTCCATCAGTAAGTTGTATTTTTCCGGCGCGAATCAGGCCCGAGGGGAAATCATGGTTCGATTATCGTTTCTGTGGAAGGCTTATTGAGATTAATACATAAAAGAAGAGAGCATTCATACTGATGGAAACCGAGTGCTTTTTGAAAAATATGTATCGAAATCCATTTAAACGAAGCAACACTGTAAAATAAACCAAGGATATATTTTTGTCCAAAAAAATGTAACACGTTGTGCGTGAGAGTGTAAGTGACATTTTTAGAGCTTAGCAATGAAAAATATCTGACTGAAACACTGAAGCTCTAAAAATTTTTATCTTTATACTTCTACTCCTTTGTTTTGCACACATTTTTTATGTGCGAAATTTCATTGAGGGGCTTTGGTAATGTTTCCATTCGTAAACTAAAGAAAGTAAATTTCTGTGACTCGTTTTTAAATTTTCAAATCCTGGAAATAAAAGTGAGTTTGTTTTGCAACTGGAATTATTATTCCCTGGATATAAATCAAAATTTAGTTTAAAATTGCCTCGGTGGCAGATTTTTTTATAATATTTTAGTAATAATTGAAAAACATACCTTTTTTCTCGGCAGGGGGTGAAAAATTTTCCAATGTTTTTCCTCCATATTTCATCGATCTGGTATACCGAATGTATGGATTCGTCAAGTATGAGGCATTGGAGGGCAAAGCGTAATTACATTTCATCACATATCCGATAATCGTACTGACGTCGACTTCCATTGGCAAACCAAGACCAAAAATTAACTAGAATAAAAATTATAAGGGGAAAAGTGGATAAAAATTATAATTAAATATCTAATGATCAGTAAATTAGAGAGGTAGAGTTTTTCGTGTTTTTTATTTGACTTACGAAACAGAATTAAGCGAGGCATTGTACAAGGTAAAATATTCATCAAGACTAATTAAGAATAATGAGAAAATCTTTTAGGCGCATAAAAAAAATTAGAAGTAAAACACATTAAGGACGCTTACCTGCATCTTTGTTATGGCTAAATTACCCGGGGGTGGAAAAACTAAGTAGCGTTTTGTTCTCAAATTGTTGTACGGTAATCCGTGAATATGGTAAAGTGAAAATAATAATATTATCACTTGTCTTATGCCGTCAGTTTTGTTAAAGGATTGCATTTCGGTGCAAAAGCAAATAACAGGTTCTCTCAAGTTTGACTTAAAAACGTTTCTGAAGTGCGCAGAGCAAGACTAATTGTAAATCCTACTTAACGACTGTAGTACTCCTAACAAGTTCATTAGTATGAGATTGCTACAAAGAAAATATTTTCAAGGTGATAAATGCATTGAAATAAAAGAAAAATGATTTTACTAAAATCGTATTTAAGACTAAAATTAGAATTAAATCTAAGTCTAATAAATAATTAGAATTTAATTTAAATTTTAATATCGACATAAACTTTAAATCATTTTCATAATTTAATATTTACATCTAAGATTTTTTACTCCTTGAAATAGTAAAAAAGAGGGTAAAAAATGTCTGATTTGCAAAATGTTTCAAACGAAATAATTGATAATATAAATTGCATTCAACACTCACTATCAGGATACCTAAACAATAAATTAATCGATGTCGTAAATATCACGTAGGTCATTTCGTTCAATCAAAGTGCATGAGTTGTCGATGCTGCCATAAACTTGGACAATAGCTCCTGAAAATCTCATTCCCAACAAATTACATTACGATGAGATTGCTTCGAAAATGGTATAATATCGATTTCACTATCCAAAAAATAAAACAACCGATAAACACTAAAAACAAAGAGTGAATAACAGAAATTGAAAAAATTAACAAAAAAAATTAACTAAAAAAACAGAACCCTGAATAAAAAAGTGCTTAGAGTCAGTATTATTTTAAGGATGTTTTCGTCGTACAGTCAATCTAAAAATTAATCAAATCTTTATATTGATTTATAAAATCGAGAAAATTAGACCCATAGTAATTCTTAACTTTTGAAAGACAAACCTAAGGGTACTTTAGAAAAAAATAGTCTGGATCACAATAGTTTACTGAAGAATAGTTGTTAGGTTTTTCGTGTTTTTTCTACAGTTAAGAAAATCGTAATTTTTATTCAATGTTATTGATTAATACCTCATTTTATTTCTTAAAAGATTTGTTATAATTCTATTTGGTTAGGCATTTTTGGTGAATTTTGTATCGAGAAGTACTGCATGTAATGGAACAAACTTTTTTTTTTTGCTGAAAGAGGTACTTTAAAAGAATAGAAAATTTTCTTCATTGCATCAAAATGCATATTCATTTATTTATTTTTGTATGAATGGACCCATGTAAAAATAAAAATTGATCTTGTTGACGCAGGTGATTCGAGCCCTCCAGGTGATCTGAAATAAAAAATTCACAGAGATTCTTAATCTATATGAGTTTCGCTATCTCAAAAACCTCAATTATTAATTTATATTATAAATTAACAAAATGACGGCGTTTTTTTCAAATGTATTCAAAAAAATACGTTTTTTTGCGCGATAATTAGGTTGAAAATATAAGTTAAAATTAAAATTTTACCAAGCTGGAGGTTCAAGCGATAGCCATAAATGTGCTAACTGTGCTCCTAAAATTTCAAGCTGATTGATAAAGCCGTTTTTGAGAAATCACCTGCGCCAGCAAGATCATTTTTTGACATGGCTCCATTCATATGCAAATAAATAAATAGATATGCATTTTTTTGATTCGTCAAAAATGCCTAATTTTTTCGGGCGTCTTAGTAGAATAGCCCCTTAAAGAAAAAAATGAGTTATTGATCATTAAAATTGAATGACTAAATATTCTTAAATACATATGATCCAAATTATTTTTTCTGCATTGCACTACGTTTTCTCTTCTAAAATTCGTTACTATCACACTCAGAAAAAATTTTATTTGAATTAAACACACTGTTTCTGTGAATAGAAAAAAATATTTGGTTATTTCAAACAAACTTTGGTTGATTCAAATAAATAATTATTCAATTTGAAAAAAAAACGATTGGCCTACTCTAATGAGTTTTCTAATCTGTAAACAATTTTGTTGAAGGAACCAAATTTTTGATCGAATCAACTAAAACTTCGATTAAATCAACCAAAACTTTGGTTAAATCAACCAAAACTTCGGTTGACCATATAGCAATGCATTTATTTTATTGAGTCAAACAAACTTTTTTCTGAGTGTAACAATGGACTTTATTTCGTCAATTTCACAAATCAAAATAAAGATTTATTAATTTTTAGCTTGACTGTATAGAAAGAACATCCTTAAATCGCTCTACCTTCTTCTATCTTTATAAACCCTATAGAATTGAAATCATAATTAACTAATTAATTTCCTAACGTGTAATAAACCAAATTTCCAGTTGGAATTTCAATTTCAGCAGAATTGTCAACACTTCTGTGTGACTTGAAAGTTTATTTTAAGTGTAGCATAGAATAAAAGCACCTGCGAGACTACATCTAAAACAACTTCCTCCGTGATTGGCCATCACGCCTGGTACTCTCTTCAAAGGACGATTCCCTTTGAAGCTAAACACCCTGCGACAGAATGTTGATAAATGAGGAACCTTTACATCCTCTTAGGATGCCAGGGAAGTAGTACTGAAATGTGGTAATGACTTCTTGCAAAAGGAATTGCTCCTCTGACTTTGTTATTTTCCCTCTGCAATCTGCAATGACAAGGATTTAAGTGCAGATCTTCTGCATGCTGGAAGGCAGGATAAAAGATATTTTGAAATCAATTTCACAGAAAAAGCTTTCAAAAAATCATAAAATTCAGAATGTAAAATAGTATAACCGAAAAATGAAAATAATGCTTTAATTGAAAGCAATGCAATATTAGATTGCAGTAAATAAAGAATTGAATTTAATTTAAATTAATTTAGAACATATCCAAATGGAATTGAAATTGAAATATGAAATTTTGATAAAAGCTCTCTAACTTTGATGATTTAAAGCTGAAGTCCAAAGCCTTTAATTTTAAGAGCTTTAAATTATATTGCGTTTTTGGACGATTCCAATTGAAACATTTTCCAACTTCAAAGCATTTTACCCTGTTTCGATTTTGAAATAATTAGCGAGGCCGATTTTTAAAAACGTAATGCATATTTAAGTATATATTTTTTACGTTTTATATATTTTTGTTAAATTTTCAATTTGAATTGTTTCCTTCCATAAAATTTCCTTAATGCCCATGCAAGTTCTGGTCCATCCACCTTTGGTTACATTTTCCAACTTTTTCGTAACTCAAGATCGATCTTTCGAAGGATGAAATTCTTAAAATTGCGCGACAACTTTAACAAGGTAGAAAACTTTGATGAGAAATAGTTCACGAGTCAAGGCGTAGGCAAACTCTGCATCTTGCTGAATGCCTTGTCCCGCGTCGAACTATGGAATATTTCAAGCCTCATAAAGTAAAGTTTACGTGAAAATAAAAAATGTAATGCTTTGTTTCTATACTGTAAGGTAGAAAACATAAAAATAAAGTTTTAAATCTGAATAATTCAAGCCTACAATGATTTCATTTCTGAAAAGAAATTTAAGTATTGAAATACTTTTTTTAAAAAGTACATAACAGAGATAAAATTATTTGTCTAATATTATTTATTAGATACATTAAGGGTAGAGGAACCGAACGTAGTTTAGACTTCAGAAACCATGGGTTAAAAAATAGTTTTAATCCAAAATTCTTTTCACTTGTAGGAAACGTTAGCTTCATAAAAAATACATCAATATTACATTTTGACATCAAAAATACAAAAGATATATTTTTAAAATCAATTTGCACAAGTTTGGGTTTTTTTGGTGAATGTATAATTTTGATCCACACTTGAACCCAGGATCCAAATTTGGATCAGTGTCAAAAGTCTTTACAACTTAGCAAATCATCAAAAATAGGATGTTAGAAGATAACATTGAGCAAAATTAAAATTAAAATTCAAATTTTGTATCTGATATATCATTGTTGATCCAGTATCGGTCCCGGGTCCAAATGTGGATCAAAGTGTTTTTTGCTGAAAATTCACTGAAAAGAAACTCTGATGCTATATTGAAAAGGTACACATTATTAAATTGGAACATGAATTAAGATTATTTATAATTTTAAACAAGTAATAATTATAAACAAAGAAAATATACAATTTCCCAACTTTATTTCTATTTCTATTTTTATCATTACTAATGAATTGTAACTCGAATAATTTTGACGATTAAATATTATAATATGTTTTTGCAACAATTCTATAACAAATTTTATAATGATCTACTAACTAATCACAATACATTCATCATAAAACTGGTCATATCAGATTTATTTGCCAATATATTGTACCAAAAATGAAACATTTTTTAAACAAGCATATTGTACACAAACAAAGGACATTTTGGGACTTTTCCATTCACAAAAGTATAGCATTTAATACTCTTTTCTCATAAAAATGTTTTAATTCAAAACTTAAAAATTGTCAATTCAAAATTATTTACAAATTAGTATTAGGTATGATTAGATTACCCTCCATGTGTTAATTGTCGTAAAACTCCTCACTCTCTTTCTTCCGGTCAGTTGGGGTAAAATAATTCACACAATAGATTGATTGTGCAACGTTTCGGTGGCTAGGTTCGCCAACCTCATCAGGCTAAAAATTTTATTATTGAAACACCAATAAATAACGTTGATAGTCAAAAACAACAGTAGTAGATATCACAATTCACTTTTTGTTAAAAATATTTACCGAAATGGTTTTGATTATGACATTGATAAAATCAATGAGTCAGGTACGCCAGAAAGGCAGTACACAATAAAATTTTCTTCACATTATTAGAGAACGAAGCGACGTTTACTGAGCGAGTGATGACAGATAACTGACAAACGTTGATAAATACTACAATACGTCGATCGAGAAATCAATATAACATATGTATATAGAACGTGTGAATGAATAGGTATAAGAAAATCTGCAAACCTGAGAGAGTCAGAAATTAAGAATTAAGTTTTTTTAAGTAGTGGGAAGTATCTGTAATTTAGTAAGTGGATATCTTCTTTTTTATTTATACTGTTCGGATTACTCTTGATGTGGATCATCTCAGAAATTAAACGTTTATCATAAACAGATATATATTATATAAACTAAGTTGTTACGGTCCCATTTTTTCGTACAATCTTTTCCGAGTTTTATGATAGATTTTAAAGTAGGTTTAAGTAAAGGTAACGTAGCTATATTGTATTTTTCAAGTGTTGTGGATAATTTATAAAAAATGTTTGGTATATACGGAAGACAAACTGTCGGACGTCTAACAATTTTCTGTTTACAAGGAGCATGTTTGTCTGTGGTATTTGTAGCATATTTAATTTTCTTCATACGGACTTTTATTTGTTTTTTAATAAACTCGGAAGGATAATCATTTTTTAATAAGATTTTCGTAACAATTTTCAGATTATCTGTAGGAAATCGCTTATGGGATAATTTCACAGCCCTATCAACCAAATTAAATACGATGTTTCTTTTCATTTGTATTCGGTGACCTGAAAAATAATTAATGGTTCTATCGGATGAAGTCTTTTTCTGATACCAGTTTGTAATAATGCTGTTGTTGTTTCGAATTAAGGTTGAGTCCAAAAAATTAATACCATTTTTGTCCTCCAATTCAAAAGTAAATTGAAGATTTGGATACGAATTGAAAGTATCAATGACAAAGTCAATGTGATCTTTTTTGACACATAAAATGGTGTCGTCCACATAACGATAGTAAAAAAGTGGAACACAACCATAAGTCTGTTTTGACTTTTTTAAACAACTAGTTTCCAGGTCATCCATGACAATGTCTGCGAATAAAGGTGAAATAGGAGAACCCATCGGTGTACCCTCAATTTGTGGGTATACAGTACCACCAAAAACGAAATAAGTGTTGTCAAATAAAATTTTTGTACAATTTATAATTTCATCAAAGGGTATTTTACTAATCGATTCAAGAAGATGGTATCTTTTATCAAGACTTACTAGAACTAGAGAATTCGGAATGTTTGTAAATAATGAGCTGACATCCAAAGACATAAGAGCGTGGTCATTATCAATTGAAACTAATTTCAATTTATCTTTTAATTCATAACTAGTGTTGATGTGTGAAAAAGGAACTTTTATCGCAGTTTTTAATTCATTATAAATTACTTTTGCTAAAAAATATGTAGGACTATTAGTTAGTGAAACAATCGGACGAAGTGGAACGTCCTTTTTATGGATTTTGAGAAGTCCATAAAATTTAGCTAGAGTAGTGCCAGTAAGTGTTAATTTATTTTTATGGTATTTATATTTTAGGAAATCATTGTCATTCAAGTTTTTAAGTATTTTAGAAATATTAGTTCGTAGCGATTTCAAAGGATTATTTTTTAATGGTGTATAAGTTTTTTTATCAAGTAAAAGTTCATGGGCTTTTTTATTATACACTTTTGACGAAATCGCGACAGACACGCAAAATCTTAAGATGATTATGAGAACAAGCACTTGGCCATTTATTGCGGCAAACGACATCAAGAAGTAAAGAAAGTTGAGAAATCAAAACTGGAAAAAGAGGGATCGAAAATCTGATATCTGAATTCAGTCGAAGCAGACGAAACTTTGTTACACTTGCAAACAATATATTTTTACACACAACACCGACCTTTTTGACGAAATCGCGGCGGACACGCAAAATCCCAAGACTTTATTCTTTATTATGAGAACAAGAACGTGGCCATTTATTGCGGTAAACGGTGTCCAAAAGTAAAATTCAGAAATCAATACCGGACGGAGACGGATCAAAAATTTGACTGTGGGGAATATCCTCAGATATCCATGGCGGTCACTCTTCTGACTGCGAATGACTGTCAAAAGTTAAGGAAACACCTGTAACGTATTATTTGCCGCCGCAGTAAACCTGAGCGGATAATTATTTTCCTTATGGGGTAAAATTTGTATCCCCGCCTAAAATTTTGTTGTCGCCTATCTTATTGAAACTCAGCCGGATTATGGTGCTAGTGGACCTCCTTAAATTCTGTAAAGGGGGTGCACCTAGTATAAAGGGTTGTCAAGAAAAGGGGCCCGAATATTCGACGATTCACCCCGACCACTTACTTTCAATTGTACATAACTCCTGATACAGTTATCCAATTTTACTTTTTTATAAGGGTTTCGGAAAAGTCTTTTAACGAGGTTTACAATAGAAATAATTATTTTACAATAAAACAATTATTTCAACTTGATTTCTCATTTTAAAAAACATTTTTAAGTTTTTCTCCAAATGCGGCATTTTCGATTTTTTTTAAGTAAACTAGAAAAAAAGCTTGATTTTTTCTCTTGGAGAACATCTTAAAACGAAAATGGGATGGAACGTATTGGTTGAGTTGTAGAA
>JBAGKK010001195.1:0-12667 GCA_037177015.1 Euceroptres primus | reverse complement strand
AGGCTCTCGCAAATCTGGCAATCGCACGCAAGTGACACGGAGATTGAGTTTCCGCTTTTGGGCGTCTCGAAATTTTCATACTTTACTTTTTGTCAGACGTACTACTTAGGCGCGAAATTTTGAATCTTTAACAAGTATCTTTTAGTTTTTATAGGCCTCTTTACAAAATGGATTGAGGTGATCCTAATTAAAAAAGCTAACGGTAGAACGATAAAATCGGAATACCACAAGAAATTAATTTCTCGATGGGGAGTCCCTAGAATATTATTGACAGATAATGGGAAAAAATTCATAAATAAAACCATACGAGAATTAGCGAATAAATTTGGTATTAGGCATGCGAATACACCCAAATATCATCCTCAGGCAAACCCAATTGAGAGGTGTAGTCGATCAATTAAGACAGCGATTAAGGCATGCATAGAAAATGATCATGCGACTTGGGATCAAAATATTGAGGATATTCAGTTTTCGTTAAATAGATGTAAACACTCGTCTACCCAATTCACTCCAGCGTTTTTGAACTTAGGTCGTGAATTGGAATCGCTTTAGTCTCTTCAAAAAAATCTGGAAGACATAGAGAACATAGAATTCCAAAGTGTAGATAGATGGACCGATAGACTCAGGAGGTTACAAGTAATTAAAGAAAAAGTTCAAAAGAACTTAGATGAGGCTAACGTAAACCAAGCGTATCACTATAATTTGTTTCACAGACCGGTCAAATTCGAAATAGACGATAATGTGTTAAAAGCAAATAAATCGTCCAACAAGACAGATAAAAAAGCAAAAAAACAATTCCACTTATCCGATGGTCCTTATTTTATTAAATGTAAAATCTTTAATACGATGTAGGAATTAAAAAATAATCGCAGCAAAAATCTCGGAGAATGGGATTTCGGCGATTTAAAAAGATATGTCGGTAAAAAAAATTAGAAATATAAAGTAGAATCATGCATAATAAAAATAAAAAGATACTAAATAACATGCAAATTTTTAAAAATTGATAGGTGATTATTATGACTGTACACCTACACTTACACTTACATGAAAAATAGAACAAAATAAATTATTACAGGTAAGCAGGGCAAGATGTTGTGCAAACTGTGCCTAAAACCAGTGGAGCAGGATCAAAACTTACTCGATCACCTACGGAAATGTCCAGCTCAGCGGTGGTTAAAAAGATTCATCCCGGGAGAAGCAAAAGCAAGTGAGTGACCTAGGAAACGAAATGAGAGGACTGAGGGATGAATTTTGGATTAAACGAAGACAGGAATAAATGGAATCAGAAAAAGAATTAGAACCAGAAGGAATTGAGGGGAAGAAAGCTGAAAAGGAAAAAGTAAGAGTTGCTATGTCATGCTAACGTTGCGACAACTTAATAGTTACAGTTATTGACATCAACACAAACCAAGAATAGAAGAAGAAGGAGAAGTTGTCCGTAGAGAATAACATTAACCCGTGAAGGAAAAGAAGTCATACAACAAAACAAAACTTCAGGAAGAATGGCAGAAGAGGAACAGAAGGAGAACAAGTTAAATGAAGCAGTAGGAGGAGCACCAGTCGAGAAGAGAAAATAATTAACTTGTTAAGAGAAACCTAAAATAAAACAGCAAATTTTTGATAAATAATTTTTTTTTAATATATCACAGGTATACCAATACTGTCGATAGGATGTTATTTAATTTTCTTCAACCATAGTTTGACTACAATTACTCTGATAGTAGGTTACCAATTTTTTGTTGTGATTTTTCCAGGTAAATTTCTGATTTACTGAAGGCAGCAAAAGATTAATCCACTCCAGGATCAAAGAAGGCAAGAAAGAGTTAACCTACGAGAAACCCCTTGGGAGTTAGATAGTTGTTAAGATACATTTAGTAATGAAATTGAAGTTGTGAAAAGAAAATATATAAAGTTAAATGAAGAATTTTTTGAAGCACTCCAAATTTGGAAATTAGAAGACAGCTTGGCAATGTCTAATAAATTATTGAAAAAAAGAATAAAAGTTAGGGAAAATTGGCTGGAATTCTACGGCAAACTAATTCCACATGAGATTTATATTTTTCTTGACACATATTGTAATGAACGTCCGCTTAGATATGTCAAAAGTCATTCCGTTCCAGATAGTTCTAGGTTTAATTTAAAATTAGGCAGTTAGATAGAAATAAATCAAAGATTACAAGAAGTATTAAAAATAGAATTATCTAAAGAATTTAATTGCGATCATCAAAACGAAAAAGGAGTAGAATCACTTGAGATAAGCGACGATTATATTTGTTTAGATCCTGATATGGAAGAATTTGTAGATTTCGATAAGGAATTAGAGGGAAGAGATAATTATAACCCATAAACCTAAACCCGTTCAGAGGGAGGGGGTGTAACGGAGTTACAACGTTAGGGCCTTATATCCTGTTAATCGGTCCTGAGGAAATCGTGGAGTCACGAGGAGTGCCGGACTCGCCCGATCCTAGAATAGCAGTCAGGCCGGTTGCTCCTCGTGCTTCACTTCGTTCCTAACCAACCTATGAACAACATACTCTTGTATTTCGCGCGCGCTATAATATATTCGCAATCGTATTCTTATTAAATATTCGAGAGTGCCTTGAGTGTGGCCATGTATTTCCGTCTTCGTTGTTACACCTTCGATCTTCATTCGCTGCCAACGAGGAAATCTTCTACGAAAGTCTACTAGTAAGTTTAATAAATTATTTATAGATCAACTGGTGTCTTACTGACTTCTCAATTTCTCGGCAATCTAAATCCCTAAACCCATCCTTTAATGTAGCTATCCCGCTATAAATAATTCACAGGAAGTTAACGCCCTGAAAACAAATTAATTCTACGGATAAGAAATAATGAATGAAACTGGTAAATCATCAAAGATGAATTTTTATACTAAACTACATTTTTCACAGCCAAAGTAAAATCGAAATTTTTTATTTTAACCTAACTTTTAAAATTAACAACCCCGAAAACTCCTAGATGCCAAGTTTCATGAAAATCCATTAATTTTTTGAAAACTCGTTCGCCATATTGGATCCGCCATTTTGAATTTTCCAAATCAGAATCCGGATTTGTAATCAGCGACCTCAAAAACCCCCAAATTATAAGTTTTATGAAAATCCAACAACTTTTTAAAAATTTGTCCGCGAAAACCCCCTAAGGTGCACATATCCGTAAAACTAGTTTGATAGAAAAATGTATGCCGCAGAGAGTTAAAATTAGTGCGCTCTGTGCCAAATGCCAACCAAGCTAACGAAACGTCGCACAATTAATCTGGTGTGTTGAATTATGACTGAAATAACTACTGACTGAAATGAAACTCTACGACAATTAATGCATGAAAGGTGATCTAACGGAATCTAATAGTTTTAATTACAATAAAGTTGTGAAACTTGTTGAATTATTTACAAAAAACTATGATTTTCTATCGGATTCAAGTAAAAGTTACATTTAAACAATTAAACATTGTCTAAATAACTATAAAACAACTGAAATGAATTTGCTGACTCTTTATGTTTATTACTTAGCTTGTAGCATTGAGAAAACACCATCAATTTACAATATTTGTAAAAAAATAAATTATTTAAACAAATAAAAATTGTTTAAACAATAAAAATTACTTAAAATGTAAAGAAAATAGTAAGATTTATCTATTAATGTGGATCGGTGAAAAAAATGGGGAAAAAGTGATAACTAATGTCATTATTCCGTCAAACTATGATTACTCATTTGGAGTAACCGTTTTTTGTTTTTGGAGCACCGTAAAAGGGGTTTAAGAGGGTTGAAATGAAAAATTAATGATGGATTCATATTCCTTGAAGAGTTTCCATTAGCTAATATAAATTAGTTCGTGTGGTTAATTATACATTTTCGCGTTTTAAAAAATATTGACAAACATCTTTTTTCCCATCTTATCGGAAACTTCAACGACCCAGTGGCGCATATTAATATTAACTTCTTAAAAAATCAAATACGTGTTCACTTTTTTTGGGAACCTCACAAGAAATCGATCAATGATACCCTTCAGTCCAACATTTTTTCTGCCCCATGTATTTTTGAAACACTTTATTGTACATCAAAGTCTCTTGTAATGTACGTTGATGAATTCGTAGACTATCTTTGCGAGCGGTTAATCAAGTTGAAAACTCATGACTTTACTGCGAGGAAACAGACATTCTTTTTAAAACAACTTGAAGGAAAAGATATTGACAGGTGCATTTATATTTTAAATTAATTTAATTTATGTTTTTTAAATACTATTAATGTTTAGACCAGTTAATAGGCCAAAATAGACAAGAAATAGGTTTTTCGCAATTTGTTTCAAAACTATTGATTTTACACCAGAATTTTAGAAATAATAGTTTTAGAACTCGATAAAGTACACCTTTTTCATTTACGTAATTTTTCCATTGGACTAACCGTTTTCGCGAAAATGGTTTGTAGTTCGTAAATTAGTCTTCCGATAAGAACTGATAAAATGACTAAAATGATAATTTAGAACACCTGTATCAATTTCTTGAAACAAATGTGTTTTCGAAGCTTTGAGTAGAGTTCTGAAAAAAGACTCTCGAATCCAATGTAGCTTAGTGGTCAGAGCAGTCGACCGTTAAAGGAAAGACCTAAGTTCGAGTCCCAGCAGAGTGCAAGAGGATCTTTTTTCACAAAAGTTTAAAATTTTAAAATTCAAGTATAGTCGTAGTTCACGTTAAACTTCTAAATTTGATTAGTAAACTAGTCAGTACGGTAGATTTCTGGTTTGCAGTTCGTAAATGGACCTTCGGATAAGAATTGATCAAATGACTAAAATGATAATTTAGAACACCTCTAAAAAAAATTAAGATGATGAATATGGTTTGGATAGTCTCGGATTAGACGTAAAGTACAATCAGTTAAAATTTAATATCTTTGGAAACTACATCCGAGAATCTAAGCTGGACGTACCTAAACATTTCAGCCGCTTCGAACAGTATGGAAATAAATTTATTATTCAATTTTACACATATGAGGCATTCTTTTTAAAGTGGATCACCCCCCTTTGTCCAAAATTGGTTTCACTTTTAAGAGTCGTTCAAAAACGGAAAAGTTAGATAAGATCCTGTACTTTTGAATGCCGAGTGGCGTTTTTTATGAATCGCAATAACCGGTCCAGTATGGCAGCTGTCACGTACAAAATCAGGTCGGTAATTTCATGATATTCTTGATTAAATTACTAAATGTTTATATGCTGCCTTAGAAATCGTTGTACTGGGGTTTTCTAGGTCGCTGCATTCAATTCTAAAGTCAGAATTGCTTAATTCAAAATGGCCGATGCAATATGGCGTCTATAACTCTCCCAATGTTCGGATCGACGTGAGTGAATATTTGTCGAACAGGCCAGGCAAGTATAATCACACGATGGTTGTTATGGGGTGTTTCCTTGTACAAATTGGAGTTCCGAAGTTCAAGATGACAGACCCAATATGGCGGATATTTGCAAAATTAGCAAGGTCAGAAATATTTGAAAATTTTCTGGCCTGGGAGACAGTTTTTCTCAGTACGCTCATTGGAAATCTGCTGTTGACAAGTGGAACTTGAAGATCTCTATCTATCAAGTAATTGAACTCAAATGACGGTTAGATTAGTAGGGACGTTGATTAGATCATGAATGGAAAACAAACTGCATTTAATGAATAATAAATAATGTAGATTACTAACTGTCAGTTACGTAAAAGCCATTAGAGGCGTTTGAATATCTTTTTACAAGCAATGTTTTTGGTGAAGATAGTGAAAAGGAATGACTTTTCTGAATTTCAAGTACTGCAGGAGCATGATAAAATCGGTTGTTCAGTTTTCTTTGCATCTTGCTTACTCTCACGGTTTATATTATTTTTATCTGTTGCCAAGGCGATAAACATCCTAGTCAACTTCAAATTGTTGATAAACGTAAGAAAACTGATTCTCTTGCCATGTTCATTTTAAAGTTTACATTTTGTATGTTCATCGTTCATCCGAAAAAAGTTTGGATTTATTTAACAATGCAAAAATAGTTTTCGCTTTCTTTTATTGCAAAATTTGCATCGCAAAAGCATTACTGTATATAAGTGTCAAATATTGTAATAGAGTACAAGAGTATGCTATTTATAAGTTGTTACTTTTTAATTAGAATCATGTGTATTCATGTATAAATATGATTTATATATCTTCACATTCAAGTATCTAGGTATGTATATTATGCTACTTTTTGTGCTAGAGTTCAGTGAAAATGAAGGGGAGGCGGACTGTTTTTATGAAAGTTTGTTATAGACGTATGTATTTATGTCAATGCTGAGCATTTCATCGAAAGTTTGACGTTGATATAATTGATTCAATTGTATGCTATCGAAGTGTCATGGGGTGAATCAAAGTTTTCGTTTCAAATTTGAGGGTAAACTATAATTACATAGCTTGAGTATGCAAAAAACTACGTTTTTGCATAATAGGCACGACCGCTATAAAATAAGAACAATAAACTCTATTATGTTTACATCTCATTTAACCCTTACTTGAAACACTTCTGCGGAGTGGCGTATTTGACACACCGGGGTGCATCGGACCCCAGCAACAAAAATTCTTATAACAAATAAATTACTGATTATTTCAACTTGACAATTTTTTAGAACTTCTTATGAGCTTATATTTGAAAGTTATATGGCCAAAAAGTAAAATTAACAATAGTAAAAAATTGAAATGTCCAATAAAAATACAAAAAATAACAACTTCTACAAGTGGGCTTGGGGTGATTTGCACCCCAGTGTGTCAAGCAACGATGTAATGTAAGACCAAAAATTCACTCTTTATAATACATTTTTGCGTATGTCTATGATTCTTATGTGTTTACGTTGATAGAAAGAAACTTTTTTTCACTGAGCTGAACCTAATTACTCAAGGTTCGATAAAAAAAGGTTTTGGAATGATCTCGTTCTTTCCAGGGCGGATATGATACAGATACAGGTTTTCATGGTGATTAAGAAGAAGAGTTGAATAATTTATTATTCATCAGCAAGTTTACTGATCACACAGTATGTCTCAAAAATTAATTCAGCATACTGATAGATGTTGCAATCCTCATAAGCGTGCGGGTGAAGTCACACATAAGGGGAAGAGTTTAAGAAGATTATCAAATCCTCTGAAGCGGGAATTTCCCGATCTACCTGATAATGCGAAAATTTGTCGCAAATGTAGAAAACAATCGGAGTGTGATATCTGTGATATCAATATTTGATCAGCTGACGCTGATCAAATATTGAATCAGAATGAAAACTTTAACAACGAAAACGATGTGAGATTGAGCGGAAATGATTCTGCAATCAGTTCTGATAATTTGATACTTTCTGCAGAGAGTCCAGAAGCGGATGTACGATCACAAAGAGAAATTGAATTGGAACAAATGTTGACTGACTTAAAGCAAAAGTTTTCGAGTTTGGAGGCAAATGATCCTGAAAGGTGTCGAATTCTTACAATTGCTCCAACATGTTGTAGCGCTCGAAAAATTGCAAAAGAATTCGGCTGTTCCTTACGACAGGCCAATAAATCTAAAGAGCTGAAGAAAATAAGAAGGGTTCTAGCTAGTACTACAGCAAGAGCAAGAGAAGGCTTACCGCAAGGAACACTTCAAAGAGTCGTAGAATTTTACGAAAATGATGCTAATAGCAGAGCCACTTCTGGGGTTCGCCAAGTGAAATCTGTAAAAACAAATGATGGCAGTCAAGATTCAAAGGCGCCTTATTGTTGGATTTACGAGGTTTGTTTCTAAAACACGAAGAACACAATCCAAGGTACCCAGTGAGCTTCAGTAAGTTTGCTCAACTACGACCAGAACACTGCATACTTGCTGGAGCTAGTGGCACACATGCTGTTTGTGTGTGTACGATTCATCAGAATTGTAAGCTAATGTTGGATGCTATTGACATAGCCAATCTCACAAAAATGTCTGAAAACCCAACAAATACCTGTAAAGACTGCTTAGATATAATGACGTGTCTAGGTAAGAAAGCATCTTGTTACCTTGACGAATGTACTGAATGTACTGTACTAGCCCGAGCTAGTTTATTAGCAAAGCCAACTGAGGCAATTCTCAATCCACAAACACTGTTCGAGTGGGGAAAAAGTCACTTTGAAACCATAGCAGTTCATTTTTATGGCAAAGTGGATCAGGACAAGATGCAAAGAAAACTGAAAAACCGATTTTATAATGCTCCTGCAGTACCTGAAATTCAGAAAAGTCATTCTTTTTCACTATCTTCATCAAAAAGATTGCTTGTAAAAAGATATTCAAACGCCTCTGATGGCTTTCATGTAACTTACAGTTAAATTATTCATGATTCATTAAATGCAGTGTCTTTTTCTTTCAGGATCTTGTCAACGTTCCTACTAATCTAACCGTTATTTAATTTCAATTACTTGCATTTATGATCCAGTTTTTGTATTTGAAGTGTACTCCCTAAAGTAAGCTATTCTGAATAGCAGTTCTTTAAAATACTACTTTCATCTGACCAGCCTGGAGGATTTCTTCCAAATAATAAGAATTTTTTATAAATCCGCATTTTGAAACCTGTACGCTTCCCATATGTCTTAAGGAGTCTAAGGTCGTATAAAATAAAATTACCAATCAGAATATTTCTGACCTTGCTAATTTTGCAAATATCCGCCATATTGGGTCTGCCATCTTGAACTTCGGAACTCCAATTTGTACAAGGAAGCACCCCATTACAACCATCGTGTGATTACACTTGCCTGGCCATTGGAAGAGTTATAGACACCATATTGCAACGGCCATTTTGAATTCGGAAATTCTGACTTCAGAATTGAATGCAGCGACCTAGAAAACCCCAGTACAACCATTTTTAAGGTAGCATATAAACATTTAGTAATTTAATCAAGAATATCATGAAATTACCGACCTGGTTTTGTACGTGACAAAATGCCATACTGGATCGGGTATTGCGATTCATAAAAAACGCCACTGGGCATTTAAAAGTACATGATCTTATCTAACTTTTCTGCTTTTGAACGACTCTTAAAAGTGAAACCAATTTTGGACAGAGGGGGGTGATCCACTTTAAAAAGAATACCTCATTTATATTTCACTTTATATGTGACAGTTTCTTCTTATTTGGGTGAGAAGGAAGGCTTTGGGTATGTTGACAGGAAAAATTTTGGATCATAAGGTAGGTAATTCAAGATATTAAATTTCTTTGAACATAAAGAGAGTAACTATTCTCTGGCTGTCCTTTTTTGCCATTTTTACTGATTCTTCTGGTATTGGGAGTCGACGTTTCATGAGTCTTCATGTGATTTTATTCTTTTTTTTAAAGATGGTTTTAGGAAAACCTTAAACTCATTAAGCTGGGTAAAATCTGTTTCCCTGAAAATATGTATAGGTACAGTGTAATGTTTATCTCTACTAGGGGTAGCAGGTGTGTCCAATTTTTGGGTTCCAAGTGCTTATAGGGCTTGTAGATCTCAGGTCCATTTGCATTAGACCTGCATAATTGCAACTGTGCTCACCTCTGCATTTCTACGTTCTTCGTTGTGTTGAGTTTACAGGAGATTTCCAATCGATCATGTTTTTCTCCGATATGAGTTTCACGAGTGAGTGTTTAGCTTCGTTGCCTGATTTAATGTTAGGTGTGACAAGTGACATCGAGGAATTGACTCCGAATGACTTGATTCTAACTGATGGGGAAATGAGGTTTGTTTCCAGTGCTTTGAAAATGGACGATGTTTCTTTTGGGGTTGATGTGACAGAGTGCGTGATCCTAGTGGACTTAGACTCACAACAGATGGTGTCTTATCCACCTACTTCTCACGATGCAGGGTCTCCAATGGACGTGGATCAACCACCTACGACTGAAGAAAGTCCTATAGAAATAGAACTTGCGAGACGAACTGAAAAAGCCGAAGATCTTTACTGGATATTAAGGTCATTATCAAGGCTCCAGCTCCAACTCCGCGCCTCTTCATTGGAAGAAACGCCTAGCTCATGAGGCCTTGGAGAATGATGTGAAGAAGGTGGATTGTTCTTGTTTTCCGGGGTTTGCTGATGCTGGAAATTCTGGGACTTTAGAGTTTGCTTCCATGCTTCCAGCTTTCCAAGCAATGCCTTCCTCGAATATGCCCACAACTTCTTGTGGTTCAGGAGAGGTACATAATAACCCTAGATAGTTTATTTCTCGTTCGCAGCGAAACTCGGATCTTTTAAAAAATGTGGTCTTGTGGCAGCCTGGTGACAAAATCTTTAAGCAAGGAAAGTTTTGTCTTTTTCATCAAAGAAGAAAATTTTTCGGTCCTGACCGATGGAATAGGCTGCCGGAAAAAAATTTTTATAAAGGAGATCCTCTTGGAAGAGTTGAGCATATATGGACTCGACCGGCCTCTTCTTCTGGGTGGAGAATTTTATATTGCCTCATGATACCGGATTGGGAGGGTAAGTGTGATCAATTCTTCCTCTTTTCTTTTTCTTGACAAAAGTATTATTTATATACACACATATACATATATACATATATATATATTATATTATAAATATTATTTATATACATACATACATATATATATAAATAAATAAATAATATTTTTGTCAAGAAAAGGAGAAGAGGAAGAATTGATCACACTTGCCCTCCCAATCCAGTACCATGAGGCAATATAAAATTCTCCACCCAGAAGAAGAGGCCGGTCGAGTCCATATATGCTCAACTCTTCCAAGAAAACCTCCTTTATAAAAATTTTTTTCCGGCAGCCCGTTCCATCGGTCAAGACCAAAAAATTTTCTTTTTTGGTGAAAAAGACAAAACTCTCTTTGCTGAAAGATTTCGTCACCAGGCTGCCACAAGACCACATTTTTTAAAAGATCCGAGTTTGGCTGCGAACGAGAATATATATATATATATATATATATATATATATATATATATATATCGCTAGATTGATTTAACAGAAGTTTGAACATCGTTTATTTATGATGTTTGTTCGAAGAGAGAGAGAAAGATAGATAATTAATTTAAAATAAGCAATGTGTTTTACTGATTATATTTTTGTTTTTCTTTTATAGGTGGACCCTGAGGGCATTTCTTTCCCCAATAATGTCCGTTCCATGGCGAAAGATACCCGTATCAAGATTAATGGTACTTTCATAAAGGTTCCGGTTGATTGACTGGATTTTCCACCCTCCTTATTTGGGAGAAAGAAACACAACTTCAGGTCGCAGTTTTCAAGTTTCCGGTATACTAAGAGAAGTTACTTCATAGATGGGCAGGAGTTTGAAATTCTCAATGGACAACTTCTTAGGGTAAGCATTACTTTCTACTATATGTACCTGGTGGGAGAGAGTGGGAGTATCAATTAAATGTTAATGTGGGATCATAATGTTTCAGGTGGGTCCCTATGCGTTGTGGTGGGACGAGAGTGGGTCCAAGATAGGTCCCATGGATACGACCTCGTACTTCCTGAGCACTGGGTGGCACTGGGCCAAACATGGCTTGAGCAAGGAAAGTTGGCGCTCAGGAGACACTTGTACGAGTGCCGAGATCCAAGGAATCACACCATTTTGTTCCTGAATAGGCGGTGGAGGATTTAGGGGAATAAAATAGTTCGGGTGAGTTACGGAAGAATTTAAAAAAGGGGGGAAGGTAGGAAATTTTATAATAATAAAGGAGAAAATTAAAATAAATAATTTTGTGTTTCAGGATTATGGAGGTGCCTACGTCTGAAGTGACGTCCGCATTTATGCGTTTTTAAAAAAATTTTTTACATGTATATTTCTCCTGTATTCTGTTTGTATGCCTATCTTGTATGTTTCTTTGTGTGTGTGTGTTTAGTTGTTGAGAGGAGGAGAGAAGAGAAAAAAAATTATGTACCTAAATGAATGTTTATTTTTTAATAAAAGAAGGTCTTGGCAATATTGTTTTCAAATTTAATTGTTTCCTACCGCTTCCCTGAAATGTATTTTCTTTTTTTGTTTTGTTTCCTAAACATATATTGATTATCTAAAGTTTTGACTGATAGGGGGGGGGGGGTAAAAAGAACAATAAAAAAGTCTCTAAGTAAACAAAAATTTCACCAAAAATTTTGTTGATTTTTCTGAATGTTTTAATAACTTATTTTATTGTTGGGGTTATTAGATTATTTATTTTGAAATATTAAAAATATTTTAATTTAAATTGTATCTACAGTTTTGGATTGAATAAGGTGATTAGTAAACTGAATAGCCATAGTTTTCTTCAATACACATTTTTATGGAGGTATATTGTTTTCAGATCTTGTTAAGATTTATATTTTTTTTAGTTTTTGATATTTTAATTGATTTCCATAATTATCTAGTTAGTGTAATTTACTTTTTTTTAAACTTGAGTTTCCAGAGGTGTTTCTATTTTTGCGTAATTTATTAATAGTAATTCTGATGGTTTATATGTGCCAATCTTTAAAAATAACGCAAAATGCCTTTGGATTTAAACGTACAGTGGCGTGCAAAAGTTTGAGGCCAAACACATCTTTGACTATATATAGTAAATAAAAGCAGCTAAGGAAGATTAAGTATATGTGAGTTATTAGGTTTTTATTGAACTACAAAATTTTGGGATTTATATATTTTTAATAAAGATTGTTGACAATTTGTTCCACAATGTTTTTTATGGCGGTGTTCAAAAATAAT
>JBAGKK010001184.1:0-12670 GCA_037177015.1 Euceroptres primus | reverse complement strand
TGGAAAAATCTATAAATACCTGGAAAAAACCTGGAAAAGTCAGGGAATTTTTTTTCAGGATTTGAGTAGACACCCTGCTTGTTTACGTTTAGAACCTTCCGATTTAAGGCCAAGGCCATTCAGGCCATCCCCGAAACCGGCCTTAAATCAGAAGAGCAGTGTATTTTGAAAGGACATCAAAATTATATGCAAGAAACGTCAGGAAGAAGCTACCCCTAACAGTAATAATATGCCAAAAATCAGATCTAACAGTGATAATACTACTACAAACAAACTTGTATTCATTTTTAGTTCATGTACTTATTTCGAAAGGGCATCAAAGTTTATATGCAAAACATGTCCGAAAAAAACTACCCCCAAAAGTTCCCCCATATGAAAAAAACACCCCTAACAGACTTAAGTACATAGCTGTTTTTTATAATATAGGGGTGGTTTATAAGGATTTTAAAGGTCCGCAAGTGTCTCAAAACATACCTATATGTACCGGATCACTTATTCTTCAATTTAAGACGTGATGTAATATCAATAAATGGGATTATAATTTTTAAATTATTAGAAGTGCTGTGATAATGGTTTTCTTCAATTCACTTCATGGTAAGATAACGGGAAATTAAGCTCAAATGTTTCACATTTTAGGTATCCTTTTTCTATATTTAGGGGTGGTTTATAAGGGTTGAAATGATCCGTAAGTGTCTTACAATATACCTACGTTTAGCGAAATACTTATTCAATTTAGAGCAGGATAAAATAATAAAAAATGAGATTATAATTTTTAAACCATTAAAGGTGCTTTTTTAATTCAGGGATGATTTATAAGGGTAGTATTGGTTTAAAGTTTTTAAAAATATATCTACATATGCTGTATTATGTTTTCTTCAATTCACTTTATGATAAAGTAACTGGAAATTAAATTTTAATTTTTTAAGTTCTGGGGTACCTTTTTCTAAGTTTAGGGGTCGTTTAATAAGGGCTGTAATAAACCATAAGTGTCTTAAAACATACCAACATTTACACAAGTACTTATTTTTCAATGTAGAACAGGATAAAATAATAGGAACTGAGATTATAATGTTTTAATTTTTAGAGGTGCTTTTTCCCATATTCAAGGATGGTTTATGTTTATAAGGGTTGTAATGGTTTCAAAGTTTTTAAAAACATATCTACTTGCGCTGAATTATTATGCTTTCTTCAATCCACTTGATGATAAAATAACTGTAAGTTGGATTTTAATTTTTTAGATCCTAGGGATCATTTTTATAAATTTAGGGGTGGTTTATAAGAGAAGTAATGATAGGCAAGTTCTGTGACATTATACCGACGTGCTCCGAAATACTTATATTTTAATTTAGAATTGTATAAATTAACAAGAAACAAGATTACAATTTTGTATACATTAGGAGTGGTTTTTTTCATCTGAGGGTGGTTTATAAGGGTAGGAAAATTCTGTTTAAAAAATTGTTATAGACTGCATAGCTAAAAATTTGGATCCACCGTGTTTCGAGTATGTCAAACAACTGCAAAAAAGTCAGCCGTTAAAGGGTTAATAAACTCTAATTCTAAACAATCTTTTATTGATTAATGCTCGTTTGATAATATTCATTCCGAAACACATATATTTTTTTTTGTAAAACGAGCACTAGAGAATCACGATTTTCTGTACCTATATATGCGTTATCGGAAGGTTTGAAGCCAAGCGTTTGCGTCGATATAGAAAGGCTTGGCCAACGTCGTCTTCAGTCTAGGCTTTGTACCGTGCTCGTTCAGTCTAACGTGCGAGCTTTGACGAACCCTCCTTTTTTATTGCGACCACACAAGAAAAGTTTCCAAGATGTATTGATGACACGGGTCTGTTATCATGACCACATGACCAAAACGTGAAAGTTATATTATTAAATTTCTGATTCATGCGAATGAAATATTATTATTTAAAAAATATATATTTTTACTTCGTTTCAAAGATCATATGCCTGGTGATTGCAATATGTATACTAAAGTACTTATATATTTACGCCACTACGCGAAAATCGAAAGTTTATTCACCTTCTCGAGATCTATCAACAGGTCCATTTTCACGTGCTGAGGTCCACTTGCTCTGCCAAATCAAATCAAAGCAGTTGAGCAGAATTTAACTTTTCTAACCGGTGAAATGATTGAAAAGTTATTTCTAAAAGAATATACTTGATCGATCTTTGCAACAGAAGTTTGCCATTTCTTCATTATAGATGATGTCTGCTTTTGGAAATATTGTCTATTTTTTATGTGGAATAGTAAACGTAATTGCCGTTTAAATTATAAATTTTATGGATATGTGTATTCTGAATCTTGGTCTGTTTGACGTAAAGGGATCGACGGTACTTGAAAGCTCGTGATAGTTCATTGCAACTGAAAGTGGAATAACGTTATCTTTGGTTTGTCGCTCAAAGACGTATCACTACAGTCGATTGCTTGGGTTGAAGACACGTGTAAATAAAACAATCAACACAGTGTGTGAAAATTGGTGTCTAAAGTGCAAGAAAGGAATGATACTTTTATCCAAACATCGAATAAGTACTTTTTAATGAAAGTACTCTACTATGCTAAGATATGACTCCTTTTCTTTAAGAAGGTAAATACACCCCATTATTGACCTAACAATATAGAACATATTGCTAATGGTATATTAGACAAACGTGCCAGTTTCCTTCGATCAATGAAATTGACATTAGGATCTCATTTCTACGTACAACTTGGTTACTTGGCCCAAAACGATCACACGCAAGTCTCTCAAATCCATGTTGTCACTTCATTAGAAAATCCGATTCAATAACTTGCCTCTATATGAGTCATTATAATTATAATTATAATTTATTTCATTTGTATAATTATATAATAATTCATTTCCATAGATTTTTTTTATTCAAACCGAAAGAAATAGTTTTCATAAAATTATTATATAACATATCTAAAAATTGAATGCAGAATACGAAAGTGAATAGAATACAAATGTCATGATTTTTCCCAATTATTTTTAATTATAATAAAATTCTAGATTGACCTACTCTAAGAAAGTAGTCTATTCTCTGTGTATCATTACTAAAACAAATAAATAACTTTAAGCCCGATTGCAGACGCTTGGATATCGATATGATTTAGGATCAATAAAATTTCTTACAAACACAATCATCTAATCGAAAATTTCTTTGGTTAACAACAGTTTTAATATTCATGGAAAAACAAACTTTCATATTAAACTCACTCTAAAGTCATAATATGAAGTAAAATAAAATTAATTTTTAAAAATATATTTTTAACCCTTACTTGCCACCCTATTTCAACTGTAATTAAAAGTATCTAAACGTAACATAATATAAATGACAATAAATATTACAGAATATTTCGATATTAGGAAGTTCATTTTTTCACGAAATTCCTTCCTTCATACCTCAGAATAAATACTTTTTTTAAAAAAAGGAACACTAAACTACTATTTTTTTTCCTAACATAGTATATCTAAAGAGTATTTGCCTAAATTTTTAGCTCGTTAAGTAAAAAAAATTTTAAGTTATGAATTTTTACGTAAAAATAGCCATTTTTCACTTTTGATTTTTTTCTCATATTTAATTTTAAATTTTGGTTGAATAACATGAATAAAATTTAAAAGTAACCTCCAAAGATGATGTAGAAAAATTTTCATTTGAAAATATTAAATACATTATTTGTAATTACAATTTTTTCCGCTGAGGTTAGTCTGACCCCAGTGTGGCAAGTGTGTAATTCCAAAGAAGTGTGGCAAGTAAGGGTTAATATGAAAAACATTCATACATTTTGCGAATTTTGACTAACATATTGATTGAGTTCTTGATAATGATTTTCGTTCATATTTTTCAGACTTTCCGTAAAAATCTCAATTGAATCTTTGTTGGCTCGGATGAATGATGTTTTGCAGATCAAGTTTTATGCTTAACTCGAACGATAATTGATTTTTCGAATATTTGATCTTGATAAGAAAGCATACATTTTTGCAGTGCTGTATATACATATGTATATAACATAGCGGATGTTTATCATATTTGTTGTACATTTTCTATCGTAAAACATTCGAGATAACGGGTATGACACAGCCACCTTATTCTTATTGCCAGTCATCTTGCCTCAAACAAATTTCATATTATAGTAGTTTTTAATTGTCAATGATTATTCGATTTACGTATAGAAAATGAAATGTAGTAAACTCTTATTTGAGGGATAAATTTTTTATTTAGTAATCCATAAATTGAATAATACAACCTCATAATATAATTGAAAGTATTTTAGCAATGGTTTAATTAGAAAGAAAGTGAGGCACAGTGAGTTAAGGATTTCTAAAAATATATTATATTTTACAAATTTGTTATAAGAGTACATAATTTGTTTCCATGATTCAAGGAATAAAGGCGTGTTCGATGACATTGACGTAGACTCGCAGACTAGAGCACTTTTACGTAATATTCTTTGTGACGTGCAAATGACTATATACATTTTACAAGATACGTTAGACATTACAACATTGTAGACGAGAAATGCATTTGTCTCCTAAGGTTTGCGATGCTTTGTCATTATAAGTGAGCTCATTTAAAACTGTGAGCGAAAAAATTGTTACAGTGTACAATTGATTGGTGTGCAAATTTCTGATATTGTAGCAATTTTTGCTCGTGGTATAATATCATAGATCCAGTAATAAATAATTTTAGAACTTTACTAAATATACTAAATATACGGTTTATTTTACGAAGTACAAAATCACGCAAGACGATAATACATATATTAACTGAGATATAGAAGTAAAGATTTTTTATCCGACAGAGATTGATTGCTCTATTATTTGCTCTGGTGAAATTTAGTGTAAATAGTAAATTTAGTTTCAGAATTTTTTTTATTCATCAAGAATAACTAATCAGGTCTAATAATAAATCCCTGAAAAAGGAGGAATATTGATCTATGTTAACACAAGCCGTAAGTTAGCAATTAGAGTAATTCTGAGAGATGCCCTACCCTCAGAGGAAATTATCATAATAGCACATAGATTGTCTAATAACTTGTGACAATCTTTACCACAAAGAGACTACAAAGTAATAGTGATTAATTATTAGGGAAAGAAGTAATTTGTTATTATTAATTGTTTCTAAGAAGGGCAACACAGAAAACCATTGATTTAAATTTTGTTGCATCTCATTTTGAATAATCTAAAACAATTAAAATTTTCCTTGTGATTTCATTTGTTTCTAAGTCTCATTTTTGTTGCAACTCAATTTGAGAAAAATTCGGCGTTAAAATGAAGATCACCGTTTTCCTGTGAATACAATATCGCGTCCGTAATAAAAATGGGATACAAAATTTTAAAATACAGAATAATATTTCAAATTCATGCGCAGCAAAATCCCACGGACTTGGAATGATTATAGAGACAATTATGTGTTTTATAATTTAAAATGTTATAAAATTAATTGTGAGTTTACGAAGCCATATCACTAATTAATTAAATATCTGTATGAAACGATACTAAAAATGTCAGTATAGGAATATGGTATGTCCACCACGTCAGGTTTGCGCAAAGTTTGATACCTATGAATCAAGGATTCTTAAATATTTAATGAGATTTAAGGTAGCTTTTTATTCAATTGACCATCGCACCTAAACTATCATATGATTCTTTAGATATGTATTATACTTATATATTACACATTATGACGCAGGCCTTGAGATTCTCAATAATCGAAAGTAAAAACTTGAATATTCAAACGCTGTTAACGTCAAAGAAGTCACGTGAATGTATTTTTGCGCCTGTTACTATTATCACATTTACATTTGCGAAATTCAACTATTATTCAATTGATACAAGACCACAAGGTTTACTTGATTCTGAAATACTTTTGGGCTCATGAATATAATGCAAAAAATATTTAAGAGGCATACCATTTCATAAGAGCACACTACCAAAAAAGAATATTGGCCAATTTTTCTCAAACTTTGGAAAATTGTAGTTCTATAGGAGTCTTTTGAAAATCCAAAACAATACCTATATTACGATATTCAATGGTTGTCGAGATATTAGAGGTGGAGGTTGAACTACTTTCGTGTGCAGATCATTTTTCATATAAATTTTACACCATCAAAACAAATTCAAATAAACTTTGTAAGTAGCGGTTTCGAAAGATAATTTCTCAAATTTTACGATGGTTGCAACTATTTTTTTAAAAATTAGTACCCCTTATATAGTATTTTTAGTTTAAAAATTAAAATTGAGAATATCTCAGGACGTATCTCAGATTTTCATGAAATTTATTTTAAAAGAAAGATCAGAATTTTTAGTTTTTAACCCTGATTAGTACAAGATGGTCGTTTTAGAAAATTTCGAGATATTAATTAAAATATACATTCAGTCATGAAAATGAAGGAATATGAATTCAGAATTTCACTCGTTTCAACACCATCAGAGTTCTCATTTGTTTATATATTTCTTTCATATACATAGAGACCATGATTTTGTGCCTCAAAATTAATTCCAGTTTCTTAATTATTATTACTCAATCATACTGGTTTCTTAACAATTGATGTTTATTTTAAAATATTTATCAATCAAAATCATGCTTTATTAGAAAATAAAGTGTATCTATTGATCGATGCAGTGTCTCTATGTGTTTGAAAGAAATATGAAAACAAATGAGAACTCTGATGTTAGTTGAAGTGGGATAGGCTCTGAATTCATATACCTTTATTTTCGTGACTGAATATGTATATTTTAATTAATATCTTGAAATCCTTTGAAATGATCATCTATCTAATCAGGGTTAAAAACTAAAAATTCTAAACTTTCTTTTAATATAAATTTCATGAAAATCTGAGAAAACATGTTTTGAGATATTCTCAATTTCAATTTTCAAACTAAAAATACTATATATAATTGGGAACATATTTAAAAAAAAATTGGTGCCACCATCGTAAAATTTGAGAAATGATATTTGAAAAATGGTCTGCCCACGAAAGTATAGTTCAACTTCGACCTCTAATATATGGTGAATTATATGGTTAATTAATCATAGGCAATATTTTCGTGATCTATGAAAACTCTTTAAGGAATATGAACCTATCCTTTTATGGTGCCCCAAAATCCACCCCCATAACAGGGTAATCACAATTTCGCGGAATATTGACATTAATTATCACTTCTTTCCCATTTTTCTTTCTCAGATCCACATTAATGGATAAATCACAGGATTTTATTTCAGTTTTAATTAATTTTTTATTATTTAAACAATTTACAAATAATGTACAAAACATTGTTTTTGTACATTAGAGAACGAACTTTTACCTGTTTTAGAAGTTGTGATTTAATAACTTCTAATGATTTGAAGTAGTAAGTTATTTTATTTATTATTTTTAGAAAAGGTATTTAAAAAATTGTGAACATGCGAAATTCCTAAGACGGGCCCCGGTTAGACTAGAAAACTGCAGATAAAAGCGTAATCTGCTTCATTTATGAATTACTGACGGTACACCGAAAATACGTCAGATATTTAAATTTTCTGCCTTAATTAGTACCTTTTCTAACTTCTTTATGGCTTTTTGATCATGAACAAGAAATTTTTAAAAATATGTTGTTTATTCACTTTATATCAGTAAATTATTGATCTACGATGAATAACCTTTTTATGAATATTAAGTTCGTGATTTTTATTAATACTTGTTTTCTGTTAGACCTTATTTAACGCTTATTTTACGTTTTATAATGAATTTTGCAAGAATAATATGCCATAAATGTACAGAATATGTTTAAACAGTACTCTACGAATAAAATTTATCAATATCTAGTTGTTTAATTACATTTTTAAAAGGGGCCCGTCTTAGAGTACCGGGTTGCCTAAGACGGGAAAAAGACATTTTTTTCAACATCGAAATTTATTACCTTTTAAATATTTTTTGAACTTTTAAGCATATGGACTTTGTAAAGCCAACATGAAACTATGATATCAGTAATCGCTTTTGCTTCTGAAGTTCCTTAAAATCGAAAATTTTCGGAAAATATGGAAGGGGGCTCATCTTAGGCAACTTTCCCCTATTATAAAATAGCGATATAAAAATAATTTTCTATTATTGTAGTACTTAGCTTTATTTTGTTATTTTACTAATTTAACTACGTTTAATTGAATATTTTTTTATCCTCGTGGCCATTTAATTTTTCTATTTTTTTTATTCATTATTTTTATCCAGTCTTTGAAATTAATTCTAATTAAATTACTATAAAATTTATATTCTTGATTATACTTCAATGTAGCTTTTAATACATAATCACTTCCCTTAATATTTATTTTTGCTTTTGACACATCGTTAACTTTGATAGTATTAAATACTGCTTCTAATTTTACAATAATATATGTAGGTATTATAGAAGTTGCCATATTTTTAAAATGCAGTTATGATTTTTTCTTTTATTTGTTTTTGATAACAATTCACTGAAAAAATTTAGTATAAAATTGGTATATAATTCATAAGATCTGTTGATATGAAAGATTAAATTAAAATTGTTATTTTTTTAATAAATTTAAACCTAATTCTGTATTATGTTTATAAGCGGCATATGTACACTTTACTTGCAATATTTCTGTAAAGTTTCATGGAAATTGAACGGTTTGTTTTGGCTTTAGGTGTGTCTGCATGCCAAAAATCACTAAATTGGTAAAAGCATGTAAAAACAGGCTTGTTCTGCATTTCAGAAATCACGTTTTTAATTTATTATTTCTTAACGGATGCAATTCTGAATTTATTTCTTCCAAAATAACATTTACAATCGCAAAGTAAGATGATATTGTAAAAGTTTTATGAACATTGGAATACAATTGTAGCCTGCAGACGACTTTTTATGCAGCATTTTTTTCAAATTTCAAACATAGCGTATTTCTTCAATTTTTAATTAATATCGCCCAAACTTATAGAAAAAATCCATTTTGGTGCGTTTTACGTATCTACCAATTTTTGATGAGATACCTCATAAATTGATTGAGATATTCTATTTTTATTGTTTAGAATCATTTTTGTTACAGATAATAATTATCGGTAGTGCATTTTCTTATAATTTACATTTTACCAATCTCTAGTTAATTTTTTTTTTTTTGGCAAAATAGTTACGTACATATTTGAATTTTTTAGTATTTTGTATACTTGGCGGCAATTCGCTACCGCGAATCTTGATATTGTGAATTGATGGTGTGTTTTCTCAATGCTACTCTCTAAATCTGAATTAGCAGTTTTCTACTAATGTAATAGTGCCGAATCGTTTATCAATTACTTTAGTAAGCATTTCTACTAATTTTTAGTAAAAAACTACTAATTCACATAGTAAGGGTTACTAATTTATTTAGTAAACCTCATTAAGTGAATTAGCAGTTTTCTACTATGAATTAGTAGTTTTCTACCATTAATTAGTAGAAATGCTTACTAAATCAATTGGTAAACGATTTGGCACTATTTCATTAGTAGAAAACTACTAATTCAGATTTGGAGAGTACAAGCTAATTAATCATCATTAAGAGTCAATGTATACATTTCAGCTGTTTTTTAATTGTTTAAATAATGTTTAATTGATAAAATGTTGACATGTAACTTCTAACCTGAATGCGATAGAAAATTACAGTTTTTTTTTCAAAATTATTCAACAAGTTCCATTTTTTTTATTTTGATTAAAACTTTCTTCAACTTCCTGTAAATTATTTAAACAATTTTTATTTGTTTAAATAATTTTTTTATCTCGAAATATCTTGAATTAATTATATTTTTGTAACACTAAACCTTAATAAATCAATATGAAAGGTCGAAGAATTAAACAATCATTAATTATTGAAACAATTGATAAATAACTGAAACAAAGTCACCGATCTTTCATATTGATTTATTAGATTGTAATGTTATAAAAATACCATTAATTCACGATTTTTTGAGATAAAAAAACAATATTTGAAGAAATAAAAAAGGTTTAAACAAAGCGCAGAAAGTTGAAAAAGTTTTTATTATAATAAACTTGTGGAACTTGTTGAATAATTTAGAAAAAACTATGATTTTCTACCGAATTCAGGTAGAAGTTAAATTTCAACAATTAAACATTGCTTAAACAATTAAAAAACAACTTAAATGTATACATTGACTCTTCATATTTATTAATTACCTTTTTGCATTAAGAAAACACCATTCATTTGCAATATTTGTGACAAAATGAATTGTTTAAACAAATAAAAATTGCTCAAGGATCGTTGACAAAAAGTTGTGAAATTCAAGTCCCGACAGTTTTACACATTTTCATTATTTATTTATTTTTTTTTAGTACCACTGGGATAAAGTACTTACTTCGAAGTAGTTTTTGGTAAAGTTTCAAAATTTTAGGTGCCTTTGTTTAGAAATAGCAAATTAAATATACCCAAAATGTCAACTCGGTAACCTGTCCCCAAGTACAGATTTACAAACTAAAATTGCAAAATAATGACAGCAAACTTTTATAAATGATTGATACTCATACCAGTCATTTGTATTAAGTTAAAGAATCTAAAAATTATAAACAGGGATAAATATTTTAGATTTGAAGATGTTTATAAATGTTTAGAAATCTGTCCTTGAAGTTTCATGTCTACTCGGTAAACCTCATATTTTAGGTTAGAATTCGGAAAAAATCCCTTCAAAAAATCTTATAAAATCAAAAACTCATTACTTTTAGTGCTACGCAAGTGCTCGTATAATTACAAACATGTTTATTGTTCGCAACTTCAAAAAATTTCTTTAAATTATGTACCGTACGATTTATAATAATGTCCACTCGGTAACCCATTTTTAAAAAGTGTTAATTAAATAAAAATATAATCAAACATCTGGAGGCACAGTCAAATAAAGTGTGAAAAAAGAAATTTTTACAATATTTTAAAAATTTGTTATTTCCACTCTACATACTTTAAAACTAATTTTGAAATTTATTTTTCTGCGATTATTGAATGTTCACTCGGTAACCTTCCTAACATGTAAATTATTTTTCTCCGCTACAAAAATGATTCTTGATCTCTTAAATTGGTATTTTCGTTTTATTTTGGATCACAATTAATGAAAAAAAATACTTTAGCTAGTTCTGAGAAGATTTTTTTTTTTCAAAAAATCGATAGGCCAAATTTCACAACTTTTTGGCAACGACCCTCAAATAATAAAAAATTAATTAAAAATGAAATAAAATCGTGTGATTTATCCATTAATGTGGATCTGAGAATAAAAAATGTGAAAACAGGGATAATTAATGTCAATATTCTGCGAAACTATGATTACCCGGTAATGCGGGTAGATTTTGGGGTACCATAAAAGGGGTTTATAAAAGTTGAAGTTAAAAATCAATGATAGAATCATATTCCTTGAAGAATTTTCATCAGATGACGAAAGTATTGCCTATGGTTAATAATTATACATTTTCTCGTTTTAAAAAAAATTTACAAAGATTTATTTTTTCCCCATGTTAATCTTATGGGAAACTTCAGTGGCCGGACGCCACGTGGTAATATTAACCGATTTCAATAAAAAAATACGTGTTCACTTTTTTTGGGATTGTTACAAGAAAACGATCAATGATGACCAAAATTCCAAAAAATTTCTTTTTGAAACACCCTAGTGTGCTTATATGAAATGGAATGCCCCTTAAATGAGTTCAATAAACTAAAATCATTATTTCAAGAATAAAATTTCTCTTTTCAATAATAAAATGAATTTAAAAAAATGACTAAAGATTTGTTTCTTTTTTAGCGAGAGCTCACAAGATCAAACGTGGATGATCTGTGAGGCTCGGCGATTGGGAAGGACGGTGTTCTTGCACACCAGGAGCTGGGGCACCGCAGAGAGGAGATCGTGGAGAAGGGCAGGAGAGACAGAAGGGAGGTGACCAGCCACCCCACATGGACGCCACCCTTAAAACTCTCCCCAGACCCCCCACACCGGATATCCTGTCGCTATTATCTATCCGCGGAATATCCAACGACCCTACACTTCCTCGCGGTCGACGTTCAAGGACGAGATCGACCGCGAATACCTCTTTTCTCAAACTCTCTCCCAGTCCTTTCGAAGGCCATCATTTTTTTCACCGAGCCCCCCTTGTCGTTCAAGAGAACCCCTTCCGGGTCAGAAACGTCAGGCCAATCTTCACTGCTGGCAGTGAAGAGAACGAGAACCAACCATTCTTCATTGCCACGAAGGCCCCCTTTTTTACACCTCTTTGTACCCCCTCCGACCAATCACGCCCGTTTGATGCATTTTATACGAATTCATCCCTTCGAGACGGAAACAATCCTTTAGAAGCGCATTCTTATTTCCGGAATTCACATATCGTCAGGAAACTCCGTCCAAAATCGACCAATAGAAACCCGCAGCCTAGACAATTTGAACAATGTCGCGCAGTGCTGCCACACGCCCTATGCAAGGTGAGTTTTTCATTTTTATTCCAGAGCACTTACTTAAAAAATTCAAAGCTGAAGATATATTGTATAAGTTACTGAAGAAGACTTTCCAAAAAATTATATGTACATATATCTATTAACTTATATATGGATCATTGCCAAAAAATCGACCATTTTAAGTCCCTATCATTTTTCACATATCCTGTGATTAATTAATTTTTTCTAAATATATCTGAGCAAAGTAC
>JBAGKK010001183.1:15572-31611 GCA_037177015.1 Euceroptres primus | reverse complement strand
GGCAGCAAGTCTTTGTGAAAAAATAATATTTTCCTGTAAAAACACACAAATACAATGCAATTCTTTACATTATTTATTAATAACAATTTTAATTGCTGACTTAAAATAAAATTTCTCAGCTAGCTAATAGCATAGTCATTCGCAGCAGCTAGTCTTCGTGAAAAAAAATTTTTTTCTGTAAAAACACACGAATATAATGCAATTGTTTACATAATTTGTTAATAACAATGACTAATACTTATGCCTAGCAACATTTTTAATGTGAAATAACATTGTGGTGTATCTAAAGATGATTTTTCATGAAGAGAAAATATTCAATCCTATAAAAGTTCTATAAATATACTTGTATACTAAGTATACAAGTATACTAAGTATATTAAGAATACTTGTTTATAAAATTTGTTTATAACAGTGAAACTTTTGCTTGAATAATTTATTCTTATGATATTTGTGTCTGTGCATCAATTTCTATTAATTTCTGTTGTACTTTACTGGATTACACAAAGATAAAAAATAATACATTGAAAAATCTGTTTTTTTTTAATTGTTTAATAACATAACATTTAACACAAAATGAAAATTGAAATTCGGCGGGATTGATGTGGAATGAAAACTGAAATTCGAGGGATTGATGTGGAATTTTATCCAGAGTATTTTTTTTTTTAACTTTAAAACCGACCAAAAATTACCTCTAGCTTAATTTGTCCGCAAAAATCCATTACTGGACCACTGTGCGTCGTCTCGATTCCCCGGGTCCCTTTTCCATTTTTTTTTTCAAGGCTGAACATTAGCACGGTGGGCTTCGATTGAACTCAACCCAAAAGATCTTTCACCTCTCGGTTTTTTTCTGTTCTCACTACTGTGATCACGATCATTTTAAGACCAAAATGAAAAAAATCGTTGGAGCGGTTTTTGAAAAAAGTCAACTTTGACTTTTTTGGATTAGGGGGGGGGGGTTATTAAATACAGTATTGTGAAAATAACACTGAAGTGGTTAATGTTAGGCATAAACTTACTATTTTGGCACCTAAAAAGTGTTTCTATATGTTAAATATCTTGCGATAAGCAAATCCCTTTAAAATGTTTAAAAGTGGGTGAAAAAGATGAAAGAATTCAGTTTTTTTTTCAAATTCGCTCCTTTCAGGTGCCTCCTAATGCTTAGGGAAGCTCTACGAGTGTTAAAGAGCATAAAATTACCTGCAAAACTGAAAAAATCGAACATTACACCTCCATTAGTTTAAGAGATATAGCTGTCGAAACCTATTTTTTTATGAAAAAACTTTACTAAACAGATTTGTCATTTCAGTTTTCCTAAAATAACTCTGTTCTTGTGTATTACAGTTTAAATTTGTCATAAAATAAGTTAAATTAGACTAAATATTCTAAAAATCTAAAAAAAATACAGAACTCTAGGTCTAATGGAACTGCAGTTATGCCCTTCTGAATAAGACCTTTTACGGAACTTATACGAACTTTTATGGAACGTATAACGTTAAGTTTCTTTCGAAATTTCCTGCTTCTGCTTTATTGAAAACTATATATATTTTTATTCTTTTCCGTACATTTTTTTACGTCAAATGAAGCAGAAGCAATAATTTCACAAGAAATTTAACATCTATATAAGTTCCATAAAAGAAGGTCTTATTCAGAATACCATAACTACAGTTCTATTATAGACCTAGAGCATTATATTTTTTTAGATTATTAGGAAATTTAGTCTATTCTAACTTACTTTTCATAACACCTATATTGAAATTTAGTCTATTTTAACTTATTTTTCATAACACCTACATTGAAAATTCTACTTTCGATGCCTGTATAGCGGGGTGAAAGTAGCAGTTTCAACCCTAGGGTTGAAAGTAAAAAACTGCTGACAGAAACTGCTTAGGGACGGAGTCACATCAAGAATTGCAGTTTCTGACAGCTGTTTCTTACTTTTAATCCTACGGTTGAAACTGCTACTTTCTCGCTGTACAGGCATCGAGTCGAATTTTCAATTTAGGTGTTATGAAAAATTGTATACGTGACTTGGGGAGAAGCAACGATGTCAACTCATGTGATATCTGCTCTCGCTTCGCTTGGAAAGCTAACATCCTACTCGTTGAAATCGTTGCCTTTCTCCCCTAGTTACGTAATATAATATTGTGACAGGTTTAAACTGTAATGCAAAAGAATAGAGTTATTTTAGGAAAACTAAAATGAACAACTTGTTTAATCAAGTTTTTTGATAAAAAATAAGTTTCGACAGCTATATGTCTTAAACTATTGGAGGTGTAATGTTTGATTTTTTTTCAATTTTGCAGGTAACTTTATGCTCTTTAATTCTTGTAGAGCCTGCCTAAGCATTAGGAGGCACTTGAAAGAAGCATATTTGAAAAACCTGAATTTTTCATCTTTTTTCACCCATTTTTAAACATTTTAAAAGGATTTGGTCATCGCAAGATATTTAACACATAGAGTCTCTTTTTAGGTGCCAAAATAGAGAGCTTATGCCTATCATTAACTACTTCAGTGTTATTTTCACAATACTGTACTTAATAACCACCCAAAAAAATCAAAAATGGAGTTTTTTTTTAAAAAAAGGTTCCAACGATTTTTTTCATTTTGGATTCAAAATGATCGTGAGGTATCACAGTAATGAGAAGAGAAAAAAACCGGAAGGTGCAAGACCTTTTGGGTTGAATTCGATCGAAGCCCACCGTGTTAGGGCGTTTAAAAAAAACATTTTGGACTGGAGCACAGTGTTTACAGATTACAATTTCTATTTGATTTAGACGTTGTTTTTTTAAAAATTGAAGCTGAATAAATTCTCCAGTGATCCTTTGAGGCTAATATTTGATTTTTTGCTTTTGTAAAATTCTATGTAAAGAACAAAAGTAGAAAAAATGTTGTTTTCAGAAAAATCATTATTTTAACCTGAAAAAAATGATTTCTTTAAATTGAATATTAGGTAAAATCAATTCATTTGCAAGTAAAGTACGTAAATAATCCATTCGATGAGTAAATTAATTGTTATAAACAAATTTTATAAACTATTTAAAATTGATAAACTATATACAAATTTATATTATAAACAAACAAAATTATATATGTATAAGTTATAAACAAAATTTATAAACTATATGAAAAATTTATAAATTACTCTAATGTACTATTTTAGCACAGGAACATTTTTTTCTTCACTAGAATTGCGAAAATTTATTGTAAAAGTGTCATCTAATGACAAAACATTTAAAAAAATGATGAATTGTTGTTGTCATAAGCAAATTTTATAAAAATATACTCGAATTTAACATTTTCATGTCGAAAAAAAAGTATTTTCTAACTTAAAATTACTGAGATTTGTTATAAAAGTGTCAGCCAGTCGAAAATTAAGAATTATTCTTATGACGTTATAAAGTTATTCTTATAAACAAATATAATGAACAAAAACTCAAATTTGTTATTTTTAAACAAAAAAAGAGTATTTTCTGGGTTAAAATCACTGATATTTGTTACAAAAGAGTCAGCCAGTAGCAAAACATTGTCAAAAATTAAGAATTGTTATTGTTATAATCAAAACTTTATAAGCACATAATGAAATTTTACATTTTTAAGCAGAAAAATTAATTTAATTACTGCATTTCGCTATGAAAGTGTTCTCTGTTTTCTATATCTGTTACGATCTACTTTATTTAATGACAAAACGTATTGTTCTAAAAATATCATGAACAAATGCAGTTTTTATTAGCGAAGAAAATATTTTATTGTTGATTCATTTTTGTAGCTGAAAATGAATCCGAACAATTTCAATCAGGATTGATCAAAGAATATGCTGACTTTAAAGGAGAATATGAAAATTAAATGTTTATTTATGAATTTGCTTATAGCAATAACAATTCTTAATTTTAAAAATGTTTTCTTCCTGGCTAATACTTTCATAACAAATATCAGTGATTTTAATCCAGAAAATATTTCTTTTGGTTTAAAAATGTCAAATTTTAATATTTATTCATTTTCTGTTTAAAAATGTCATTTCGATTATTTTTTTATAACATTTGTTTATAACAATAACAGTTCTTAATTTATGGCAATGTTTTGTTACTGGCTGACATTTTTATAACAAATCTCAATAATTTAAAGCGAGAAAATACTTTTTTCTGTTTGAAAATGTCAATTTCGAGTATTTTTTTTCATAATTTTTTATAATATTTTGTAACTAACTGACACTTTCTTAACAAATATCAGTAATTTTAAGCCAGAAAATATTTTCTTTTCACTTGAGCATGTTAAATTCGAGTACAATGTTTATAAAATATGTTTATAACAATAATAATTCTTAATTTTTGTCGCTTTGTTACTAGATGACACTTTCATAATAAATTACTAAATTTATATACATTATAGTAATTGTTTATAAAATTTGTTTATATCAATTAAGTTATTCATCAAATCGATTATTTACGTACTTTAATTGCAAATGCATTGATTTTACTTGATATTTATTTTACACAAATCATTTTTTCCGGGTTAAAATAATGATTTTTTTAAAAACAAAATTTTTTCTACTTTCTTGTTTTTATAGAATTTTGCAAAAGCAAAAAATCAAATATCAACCTCGAGGGATCACTGGGGAATTTATTCAGCTTCAATTTTGAGAAAAACGTCTAAATCGGATAAAAATGACATGTAAACTGATTTGTCCGCAAAAATCTAATTCTGAACCACTTCTAGCGAAGAAAAAAATTTTGTAGACTGATTTATCCACAAAAATCCAATTTTGAACCAATTATAGTGAAGAAAAAAATGTTGTTTTGTTGTATGTTTAGTTTCGACTTTTTTTATATTAAGTAAAAATTTTCCTGTGATAAAATGGCACATTATAGTAATTGTTTATAAAATTTGTTTATATCAATTAAGTTATTCATCAAATGGATTATTTACGCACTTTAATGGCAAATGCATTAATTTTACCTGATATTTAGTTTACACAAATCATTTTTTCCGGGTTAAAATAATGATTTTTCTGAAAACAAAATTTTTTCTACTTTTGTTGTTTTCATAGAATTTTGCAAAAGCAAAAAATCAAATATCCACCTCGAGGGATCACTGGGAAGTTTATTCAGCTTCAATTTTTAAAAAAATTAAATTTTAAAAATCTAAATCGGATAAAAATAACCTGTAGACTGATTTGTCCGAAAAAATCAAATTCTGAACCACTGTGTGGAAGTCACCATTGATCGATTTCTTGGGTGGCTCCAGAAAAAGTGAACACGTTTTTTTTCAAAAAGTTAATATTAACAAGTGTCGCTAAGGTTCTTGTAGTTTCCCATACGATTAACATGGGGAAAAAAATGTTTAAAAATGTTTTTTAAAACGAGAAAGTGTATAATTAACCATAGGAACTAACTTATATCAGCTGATGAAAACACTTCAAGGAATATGAATCCATTATCAATTTTTCATTTTATCCCTTCTAAACTCCTTTTTACGGTGCCCCAAAAACCACCCTAATAACAGGGTCATCATAGTTTGCGGAATATTGACATTAATTAACACTTTTCCCCCATTTCTTTCACAGATGCACATTAGTAGATAAATCTTACTATTTTATTTACTTTTTAAGTAATTTTTTATAGTTTAAAGAATTTTTGTTTGTTTAAATAATTTATTTTTTCACAAATATTGTGAATTGATGCTCAATACTCCAAGTTAATTAATTAATATAAAGAGTCAACGTATCCATTTCAGTTGTTTTTTAATTCTATAGACCATGTTTAATTGTGTAACCGTTGAAGGCTCGCACTCAGAATCCGTTGACTAAAAATTCTAAAAAAATTCTGGGATAATCTACGATCATTTTTTGAGCGATTTTTGCAATAAAATTAAAATTTTTTTTAGTTTTCTCGGCTTCCATTGAGTGTGATAATTTATAGCTTCCGAGATGTGGAATAGTCCACATTAATCTAATCCACATATTTATTGTGCAGAATTTATAAAAAATTACCATTAATTCACGATATTTTGAGAAAAAAGTTTTTAAACAAATAAGAATTGTTTAAACAATTCAAAAAAAGTTTTAAAAAGTTTTAATGGCTATAAACTGATGAAACTTGTTGAACTATTGACAAAAAACTATGATTTTCTATCGGATTCAGGTTTAAGTTACATTTAATGATGGATTTATATTCCTTTATGAATTTTCACCGGATGACGAAAGTATTGCCTGTTGTTAATTATAAATTTTCTCGTTCAAAAAAACATTTATAAACATTTGTCTTTTTCCCTATGTTAATCTTATGGGAAACTTCAAAGACCTAGCGAAACGTAACTTATAATATATTAATTATTAATTATTATTATATATATAATTATTATTCTTAATTATATTAATTAATAATTATTAATATATTAACTTTTTGAAAAAATACGTGTTCACTTTATTTGTGAATTTCACAAGATATCGATCAATGGTTCAATATTTTTTTGCCCCATGTCTTTTAGAAACACCTTAGGTACTGAACATTAGGGTGTCACACGGAATCCCGATTTTTTAAGTTTCCAAAACCTTGAAACGGAAATTCTTTCTCAAGGAGAGGAAGTTATTCTGTATTTTTTTCAGATTTAAAAAATAATTTTTAGAGGTAGCTAAAGTTGTTTTTATGTCGAAAACGTGACCTTCAGGGAAAAATAATTTTTATTTCTACAGTTTCAAATGTTTCATCAAAACTAAGGGTAATATTTCTTTATAAAGGCGTGAGATAACTAAAATTTTTTTCACAATAAACAAAAGTTTTTACAGGAGTGTCTGAAACACTTAAATCTTCAATTTTGGGACAAATTTAAGTTTTGTGGGTCAAATTCGACTCTAAGAATTTTTTTAAAATTATGAAACTCACAGGAAATATTTATTAGTTAATTGAAAACAATTTCCTGTATTATAATCAACAATTGAATCAATTAATTTAGTAAATTAAAAATTTTTAAATTCAAAAGCTTCCTAAATTATTAATTTATCATCCTAAATTATTAATTAAATCGCCCAAATCTTGAAAATAGTAAGCGTTTTAATTGAGAAAATCACTTTTTAGTTAATGAAAAACATATAACATAAGAGATATACAGTTTAAAAGTTTAATGATACTGTGATTTCGGGGTTTCCTCTTGATTCTTAATAAATAAAAAGTAATTTTTTCAATTAAAATCCTTTTTATTTTCAAGATTTGGGCGATTTTATTAATGTTTAAGAAATTTTTTGATTCAAAACTTCTATATTTATTAAATGAATTGATACAATTGTTGATTATGGTACAGGAAATTATTCACAATTTAAGTGAAAAATATTCCCTGTGAGTTTCATATTTTTAAAAAAATTTTTAAGGTCGAATTTGAACCCCGAAACCTAAATTTATCCAAAACTTGAAGCTTTAAAGTTGTAAAAACCCTTCTTTAAAAATTTGTTTTCAATATGACACACCTTTGTAATTTCACACCTTTGTAATTTCACACCTTTGTGAAGAAATATTATCTTTAGTTTTGATGAAAAATGTAAAACTGTAGAAAATAAAAATAATTTTCCCCTGAAGGTCATGTTTCCGACTTAAAAAAACTTTAGCGACCTCTAATTTTTTTTCAAAATCTGAAAAATACAGAATAACTTTGTCTCCATGAGAAAGAAATTTCCGCTTCAAGGTTTTGGAAAATCGAAAAATCGGGATTTCGTGCGATACCCTACGGTGTCTTTTAGCAATAAACATTATTTGTTTTTTAAACTGCTTTTTTTGTTCCTTTTGGTGGTAAAGCAATCTATTGGGAATTCTAGTATCACAGGAAAGAAACTAACAAGGGAAAGACTCGCCGTTTGGATCACCGATTTTGATGGGACTCAAAAAGTTGAAAGTGCATCAAAATCCATTAGGTACGTATTTTTTTACTGTAATAGGGCATTTGTTTCCGACTTTTCATTACTTCATCAGGAGTAATGAAAATTTTATCGATAAATGCATAATCAGAAAAATTTCTTTTGTGTAAACATTATTCTTTCACCTAAAATTATTTGTAGACATATGCTGAATTGCTTCTAAACGAACTAACATCGAACAATAATTGTCATTTTTATAAATAATTATCATAATTATGCATGTATTGAAAAAATTTGTTTATTGTTTGTATCTCGTAAACAATTGCTCAATGCGAGCTGAAAAATAATACGCACCTAATGGAGTTCGGCTAAACTTTCAACTTTTTGAGTCCCATAAAAGAATGTAATCCATAAGGTGTGTCTTCCCCTTGTAACGATTAAATTTGTTACAGATAATTTTTTAGATGAACACGTTTTTATTTAAACAATTTCATGTCTTGCAAAATGGATGTGTTGTCATGGAAAATCAAAATAAAATTTAACAAATATTGGGGTAAAATTTATCCGGCGAAGTTGATTTTTGTTGCAGATAATCTTTACTCCAGAATCGAGGTAAACTTAATTATTTATTTTTTCTGTGATATTTGGCCTTCAGGTCTCTTGGTATTTATTAAATAAAACACGCCAACATTACGTAGAGTAGGGTAATCGGTACAATGTCTGGCCGAAATAAACAATGATTGGCCACCTTCAAACTATACATTTATTGAGAAATACACGTAAATAAAACTACTAATAAATAGCGCACAGTGTACCGATAACAATTTTGCACTATTTATTAGTAATTTTATTTAAAAATATTTTTTTATTAAATATATTTTAAGGAAAAGGTTAATCATTGGTGTAGGGGAAGGGGGTAGCCAACAATTGTACCGATTACCCTGCATGAGAGAATAATGATGGTTATTCTCAATATTTTTTCAATTTAGGTAAATTTTACCCAATTTGGTAAATTGTGTAAATTAGGTAAAAAAATGTAAAAATGAATTAAAAACAATATGGAAAGATTTAGTGAATGAGATATGAAAAATTTATTGATTATAATTTATTAAATAATTTTTTCTATTTAATAAATACCAAGGAACCTGAAGGCCAAAAATACATATACTAGAATTTTCAAGAAAGAGTCCCACAAATTTTTATTTAATAAGAAGTACTCTTAATTTAAAGAAAAACATTGAAATTATCACTTTTTTTGCAATATCTAATTAAAGAAAAAACTTCATCTTGTGTTCATTTTACACAGAATTATTGATTTCATGTTGTTTAAGGCAAAATATTTATTTTATATTTTTTAAAATTTAATTTTAATTTTTCTCATTGCCTAATAACTATATTTCAAACTATAATTTATACTTTCTGAATCTGAGTCAGTCAAATTTTTCAATTTCAGTGATTTCAATCATTGCCTCATTTCACACTAATTAATCAGTAAATTTAATTGATTATGCAGGAAAATTTACTGAATTCAGTCAAATTCATTCATTAATCACTGATTATTAATTTACTGAATTCAGTCAAATTCATTGATTAATTACTGATCATTAATACATCACTGAATGAAATCAGTAAAGATTTGAACTAATTTAGATTTAGAGAGCATGTATGATTTAGATTTTTCAAGAATTATCTCATTTAATTTAAATACTGTTGGAGTTTATTCTCTCTTGTAAGAAAAGAAAAAGAAAGAAAGAATTTTTATAAATATATGAAAAAAAGTTCAATTCTGTTCAAAAATCTTTGAACCACATTGTAACCACATTGCAACTCTTCATTCTGTCTGAAGTTTTTTGAATTTTTACAATTTCATCTGGTGTGAAGGTATTATTTATTAAAACTTTTATTAAAATCTTCTATTTCCTAATTGAAATTCTGTTTTTAACTGTTTTTAACCCCAGCAGCTTGCGCGGAATGAAATTTTCCATCAATATATGTATTGCAAAAATAGAATCTATTTTGATCAATTCTCAGTCAAAAACGAGGGAAACTTTTCCATCGATTATATTTTATTTATAATAAAGAAGTGCTAAATTAAATTTCTTTATTAAATTAATTTTAATCAAGATATTTAAGAATAATTATAATAATTGTTCAGCCTTATAGTTTACATTCTTCTTCCTTGAGTGGTTTTTAAGTTTCCATAAAAACCACAATTCTGCTCAAAAACGTTGATTTATTACTGAATTGTAGTGCTTAAAGCTTGATTTATCAGTAAATAATCCGATGTTATTCTGGTTAATTTTCAAAAAACTAATAAAAGTGCAAAATTTAATTATTTCGTGCTGTGTAAATAATTATTTAAAGACAAATCAGTTTGCTTTACTAAGTTTTATAAATAACAACCCAAATTTAAATCAATCAAAGCAATTGTAGATTGCATTGACTCTCATTCATTAGTCAATACTGTTAGCTCTATTAATAAATCAATTAATCAATTTGGAATGTTCCTCCGCTATTTCAGTTAGTAAAAAACTACTTCATTTATATATATTTTTTTCTGGGCAGGAAGAACGGTCTGAAATAAAATGAAAGTTTTTTCTAAACAACTTAAAACGAAATTAAGAAACTTACTGCGAGAGACCAGTATTAAAAAGAATCGTTTGTTTTTTTTTTTGTTTAAAATTACTAATTATAAGAATAGTAAATTGTTAGTGCAATAATTTGAACCACGTCTACGTTCTGGAATAAAATTTAAGGGAAAGGTTTTTTGTTTTTATAAATCGTTGCGACCAATTGCTTTTAATCAATATAAAAATCCACAAAGTGACCAAAGAAAAAAAGAGGAATAAAAAATTAGAGCAACAACAAATGTGACCAGAAATTTTCCGAAACTCAATGTTCGTCCGTTTCGTAAATCTTTTAGCCATTTTATAATAATTATCATTTTTAAGGGACAAAGTGAGAATTCACAAGCGGGATGCAACATACCTGGTGTTACAAAAAGTACTAGGACGGTTTTTGACAGGGAAATAAAAAATGCGAGTTATCACAAAAATGCAGTTTATTTACCACACCCACAAAACTGATGCAAAAGCGTATATGTTTTCGCTGGGAAAAAACAACAAGAGTGTACAAAAACTTATCAGATACTAGATTCGTTTATCATATCCTTAATAACTCAAGACAAGAAGTTTTTTCTATCATCAAAAGTTATCAAATATATGACTTTTCTCGTTACGTACGACTTTCATGACTCTAATTCTTTCTTTCTCTTTTTTTCGGTCAAGCAATTTCTGGGATTTATTTAAGGAGCTGGGTTAGTAATTGATTTCAAAATATTTAAATTTCACGAATACAAATTCAATTTTTACAGGTAATTTGGAGTTTAATTACAAATTTAATTTAATTACAATTTGAACTATGCTTGGAATTAGTAAAAACTTTGTTTTAAAAATTAAAAAATCATTTTTAAGTCTATAATTAGATATTTTGCAAGTTGTTGTCAATGTTTAGTTCTGTTAGAAATTATGTACAATGACAAGTAAATTAGAAGTGGAATTAAATTTTTCTCAAAATTTAAATGACAAATGACTTTCGTACATCAAATTTGCATTTTTTAAATTAGAATACTTTGATTTCAACTCTGATCCGAAAAATGCAACGGGTACTGGATGGGGTGAAAACGCGGAAGTTTTTAAATTCAGGTAAAAAAAGCTACGAAGCTAAACACGTACGAGTTTGAGCAACAGTCAAAATATACGATTGTGCTAGACACAGAGCGAATAGGAACGTACATTTGCAGACAGGAAACGGTTAAAAACACGTTTTCAACAATTATCACAATAAGTAAGAAATGCAGAGGTCGAGCAACGAATAAATACAAGAGCTTAACACTTTACTAGTCTCGCGCCTAAGGATCCTTGCTACTCGCGAAATAACTATAATTTATCATCGATTTTACTTGTGATTAATTCGATTATTTTTTATAGCTGCGGTACAAGTTGACTCTAAGAAAAGAAAACGTTCTTTGTTTTCCTAGAAAGAGTTTCTATCTTTATCTAAAATAGGATTTTTTTCTTTTAATACACATTCTTCTCCGATCTTTCCGCCCGTTAAAGTTACGTTAACAGCGAGATCGTGTTACTTTTAATGGGTGTTAATAATTGAAGGTGTGAGAATCGGAGAAAGACCACTTTTCACGAAAAACAATTTCGGAGCGAATCGGCTTTTTTAGTCGGACGGAATTCTCTCAGTCAGTTGCAGTAAAATTTGAGATTTTTCTTTGAGATTTTGTGCATTTTCTTGTCAGTCTTTTTATTAATACGTCAAGGAGTATGCAATGCATTTGGGAGCTGTTTGAATAAAAAATATTGATTCACTGAAGTTTAGAAAAATAAAGGTCCACTTTTACATATTTTTGCAATTTGATTTTCAGAATTTCATAAAGCAAAACTAATAATTTTAACTCTCTGCCAATTGTAAGAATATAATTTTATAATTTACAAGTAGGTTTTTAATGATTATATAAATCACTTATATACTGAAAAAAATCAATTATTCAGTGATAAAATGCTAAGAAAGAAACTACGAGTGCTATCACCTTTACAATGTGATATGATTTTAATGTGTTATTCATACTTGCTTTTAATTATAGGTTAATTAACAATTTTAAGAAAAGTCAATTGGGGTTTACAAATTTTTGACAATTTCGATACCTACCCTTTTAAAAAGATTTTTTAGTTTACTAGGCACAGAATTTCTCCAAAGTTTTCAATTCTAGTTTTAGAGGATATCTCTGTTGTTTTCGTGTTTACAAAAAAATGTTTAGCAAAATATTGGGCCAAGGATATTGTTACGGAATTTACCGTAAAACTACAATACGATACAAAGGGGGGACCGGCTATTGTTACGGAAAATTCCGTAACAACAGCCTCGGCCCGTACTGGGCGAGGCTGTGTGCTGTGCTGTGTGCTCCCATGTGTGCTTGTTGTACGGAAATTTCCGTAATACTAGACACTGCTAAAATATTATTATTACATTTTTACTAATTCACACTACAAATTTAATGCTGTTGCATAATTTTATATAAAACAAAAGTAATACTTTCTTTGATGAGAATTAAAAAATTTTTAGTGGTATTTTTTAGAACTATTTTCTTTCTCATCATATAATTAAGACTTTTAGTGTTACTAGGCATTAGATATTTTAGAAACGAATTCATTGGTTTGTATAAAATATTTTTCTGCTTATTTAATTATAATAAATAATGCATAATTATTATCACTGATAAATAAAGATAATTAAATAAACAGAATAAATGAATTCGTTTCTAAAAAGAATCTCTCTTGTTTTCGTGTTAATAGAAAAATGTTTATCAAAATATTAGGCCGACGATATTGTTACGGAATTTTCCGTACCACTATTATACAACACAAAGGTGAGACGGGCTATTGTAACGGAAAATTCCGTAACAATAGCCTCGGCACGTACTATGGTGTGTGCTTGTTGTATGAAAGTTTCCGTAATACTAGACATTGCTAAAATATTATCCTAATTCTTCAGGACAAATTTAATGCTGTTGTATAATTTTATATAAAAAAAAGTAATTCTTTCCTTGATGAGAATTAAAAAATTTTTAGTGCCATTTTTAGAAGTATTTTCTGTTTCTTCATATAATTAAGGCTTTTAGTGTTACTAGGTATGTAGATATTTTAGAAACGAATCCATTGGCACGGTATAAAATATTTTTCTACTTATTTAATCATAATAAATAATAAAGTAATTATTATTATAACGGATAAATAATGATAATTAAATAAACAGCATAACTGAATTCGTTTCTAAAATATCTTCATGCCTATAATAACACTAAGTCTTAATTACACGAAGAAAAAGTAAGTAATGATAAAAAGTGACACTAAACATTTTTTTATATCAAATTGTTCAACAGCATAAAGTTCGTCATAAAAAATAGGATGTTATTTTGCTAAAACTTTTTTTATAAACACGAAAACAACACAGAGTTTCTCCAAATTTTTCAATTCTAGTTTTAGAGGATATCTCTGTTTTTTTCGTGTTTTCAAAAAAAAAATGTTTAGCAAAATATTAGGCCGAGGATACTGTTACGGAATTTTCCGTACAACTATCATTCAACATAAATGGGAACGGGCTCTTGTTACGGAAAATTCCATAACAATAGCCTCGGCCCTATGTTGTGTGCTTGTTTTACGGAAATTTCCGTAATACTAGAAACTGCTAAAATAGTATCCTAATTCTTCAAGATAAATTTAATTCTGTTTTTTAATTCTGTAGACAAGTTTAATTCTGTAGAACGAAAGTAATACTTTCTTTGATGAGAATTAAGAAATTTTTAGTGCCATTTGTTAGAAGTATTTTCTTTCTCTTCATATAATTAAGACCTTTAGTGTCACAAGGCATGTAAATATTTTAGAAACGAATTCATTGGTACAGTATAAAATATTTTTCTGCTTATTTAATCGTAATAAACAATACATAATTATTATAACTGATAAATAATGATGATTAAATAAACACAATAAATAAAGTTTCTAAAATATCTTCATGCCTTAAATAACACTAAGCCTTAATTACACGAAGAAAAAGTAAGTAATGATAAAAAATGGAACTATACATTTTTTATATCAAATTATTTAACAGCATAAAATTTGTCATAAAAAATAAGATAAGATTTTGCTAAACCGTTTTTTGTAAATATGAAAACAACACAGAATTTCTCCAAAGTTTTCAGAGGATTTTTTTTAATGCTGTTATATAATTTTATATAAGAACTAATATATACCTTCTTTGATGAGAATTAAAAAATTTTTAGTTTCATTTGTTAGAAGTATTTTCTTTCTCTTCATATAATTAAGACTTTTAGTGTCACAAGGCATGTAAATATTTTATAAACGAATTCATTGGTACAGTATAAAATATTTTTCTGCTTATTTAATCGTAATAAACAATAAATAATTATTACAACTGATAAATAATGATGATTAAATAAACAGAATAAATGAATTTGTTTCTAAAATATCTTCATGCCTTAAATAACACTAAGCCTTAATTACACGAAGAAAAAGTAAGTAATGATAAAAAATGGAACTATACATTTTTTATATCAAATTATTTAACAGCATAAAATTTGTCATAAAAAATAAGATAAGATTTTGCTAAACCGTTTTTTGTAAATATGAAAACAACACAGAATTTCTCCAAAGTTTTCAGAGGATTTTTTTTAATGCTGTTATATAATTTTATATAAGAACTAATATATACCTTCTTTGATGAGAATTAAAAAATTTTTAGTGTCATTTGTTAGAAGTATTTCCTTTCTCTTCATATAATTAAGACTTTTAGTGTTACCAGACATGTAGGTATTTTAGAAACGAATTCATTGGTACGGTATAAAATATTTTTCTGCTTATTTAATCATAATAACTAATAAATAATTATTATTATAACTGATAAACCTTGATAATTAAATAAACAGAATAAATGAATTCGTTTCTAAAATACCTACGTGCCTAATAACACTAAGTCTTAATTACACGAAGAAAAAGTAAGTAATGATAAAAAATGGCTCTAAACATTTTTTTATATCAAATTATTCAACAGCATAAATTTTGTCATAAAAACTAGAATTATATTTTGCTAAAGATTTTTTTGTAAACACGAAAACGACAGAGATATTTAGGGTTTAACATTTGACCTCGATGAGAGAGTGCAAGATGTCACCTGATTGGATTAAAATTTTTTATGGGTTTTCTTTTTTTTTTTAAATGAATAAGGGTTTTCAGTAGCCTATTTCATTTTTAAAACTTGATCATTTTTGAATCACTCTAATTCTACATTCTAAAACTTGCATAAATATAAATACAAATACTTTCATCTTGAGATACTTATAAACGTATCACTTGTCACAGCTAAATTTTGTTTTCTCTAATTTCTTATAGCCTTCGAGTTTAGACTTTTACAGACTTTTCGACCTTTTTTTTTACTTTTAGGCATATTTTTAAAGTAGAAAATCTCACTTGGATTCGAAATTGTTTCTATAGATAAAACAAATTGCTTATACAGAAAAAACAAATTGTTTCTATAAAAAAAACAAATTGTTTCTATAGAAAAAACAATTTGTTTCTATAGAAAAAACAATTTGTTTCTATAGAAAAAACAATT
>JBAGKK010001183.1:0-15472 GCA_037177015.1 Euceroptres primus | reverse complement strand
AAAAAACAAATTGTTTCTATAGAAAAAACAATTTGTTTCTATAGAAAAAACAATTTGTTTCTATAGAAAAAACAATTGGTTTCTATAGAAAAAACAAATTGTTTCTATAGAAAAAACAATTTGTTTCTATAGAAAAAACAAATTGTTTCTATAGAAACAATTAATTTTTTATTTTTTCGTGTCTCTATAGACAACACAAAATTAATGTTTGCCACATGAAAAATGTGATAGCACTCATCCTCAAAAATCTATCATAAAATTCTTTTAAATTGAAAGAAGAATTTGATTGATAAAAAAAGATTGATAAGCAGTAAGCAGTCCACAAAAATAAAATAAATCATCCTTTCTGTCCCGATACCTTAACCTTTAGAGAAACAGCAGCAAAGGGAATGTTTCGTTTCGGTCTTTATCTGATTCTTAGATCCGCCACCTTCGACTTTGAAAGCGTAAAGACGTTTCAGTCACAGGAACAGATTAATTAAAACGCTGCAACACAGCACGGAAACACAGAGGACGGTGGTTACCATTTGCATCGGTACACTCATGTTCCTCTCAGGTGCTTCCTCTTTCTCAATTTCGTTATTTTGCGCAGCATTCGTCACCAAGGCACCCTTATCGTTACTTTTACTCCCAATCGGGTCGGTCGTTCGGAAACGATTTTCATTCTCGTCACCATTCACCATATCATGGCTCTTTTTCTCGTTATCTTTATCCAGAATTGCCCAGCCTTCTTCTCCAATATTCCATTCCCCTATCGAATTCTGACGACTCTCCACATTATTGTTGATTTCCTCCTCGACTCCGCCATCTACCGGAAGCGTCGGTGAAACAGTCCTCTCAGTCTCGCTCTCTGATTCGTCAGAAGTCATCCATCCATTATTCCCAATGCTGCTCTGTCTATAAATTCTACTCCTTGGGTTTTCTGAATTCGAGTTGCTTTCTTCGTTTCGTTCGTCGTTGTTTTCTTCATCAGTCTCTCTGTTTTCATTAGTCGATAAAAATCTTGAAGATGCTTCTCTTCCTAGTAAATCCTCCTCAAGTACGACCCATCCATTATCGTCCAACAAGTTCTCCTCTTTTAATTTCTTCCCAGGAATGCTTTGACCAGTGTCCTCCGTTTTTGAAGTTGCTTTTGAAGTTTCTTCTTCTGATTCAGAACTGAGGTTCTTATTATTGTTGATCTCTTGTCCACTCTGTTTTACTTCTTCTGTACTGGACTGGTTTATTACTATTTTTGGAATTCCGTTTTGCTTTGAAGCTTCCACTGCTAATATTTCTTTATGAGTTTGAATATTTTTATTATCTTCAATTTCTTCATTCACATCTGACTCGTTTGTACTCTCTAAGATTGGTCTTAGAATCTCCCTTTCGAGATAGATTGCCTCCTTCCTATAAACTATTTCCCCATTGGTCCCATCTTCATTTAAGCCCTCTGCTTTAGAGTTGAAATCTTCTCGAAATTGATTATTGCTGCTATTGGAATGGCCAACAGTTATACTATCGTACTTTTCTTCATTTTCCACATTCTCTCGTGATTCAGCCTTCTTTCTGAGATCAGTTTCCAAATTATTTCTGTTTCTGCTCTTGCTTTCTGTCCCGTCGTCGATGACATTCCTGGATGTTTTACTCTGGATTCCGTGGTTGATGAAATCATGCCCGGAGTCTCGACTAGACAAGAAGATATTCTGATCATTATTCCGAACGACGTTGTCGCCAACGATCGTTTTGTTAGGGTCCATTGTTAAAGTATTTCTTTCGTTTTTATTACAATTATTAAAAGTATTATCATTATGATTTCTTTCCCAAACGTTCTCCCTACGACCGTCCACTAAAATTTCCGTGCCTTTAGACTTTGTGTTCGCTACGCAATCATTAATTTTAAGACTGTCCTGGCTATTTGTCGATGATGCGGTTTCGTCTAGTTTTGAATTACCGTCCGACTGAGTTTTAGGGAGATTAATCTCTTTTTGAAAATTGTTAATTTCCGCGTTAGCCGTCGCGATTTCGTTTTCCTCGATACTATCTGTTGACGATTCATCGCTTTCGTCATTAATCGCCCTAAAACGATTATCATCCAGGGGGTTATTGGAATTAGAACCCAAGTCGTGAATGTCGTGATCGTTTGTTACGAACCTGCTGGTATAGCCGCCTGGTGTTGTCGTCGTCGAAGTTGTCGTCGGGGTTGTCGTTTGTGCTGGACTTCCCCTCGGAGAGACATACCTGAAAAAAATTATTTGTACTCTTAGCTCTTTTGAAATCTGGCCTCAAAATGAAATCTATAGGAAAGAGAAAAAATGGTTTTATTCTAAATTGATTACCCACTACACGAGAAAAAATAAAAGGTAAAGTTTACATCGATACGGAGTAAAAATTACCTGCAACAACAATTGAAGGGCTTTTTGGCAAAACAACGTAACTTCTAAAATTTTAAAAATCGTTTTTGTTTGCTCAAAAATTCTCTAAATTCAAGGTACATTACCCAGTGAAACGGTTTGTTCAAAAAAAATTTGGAAGTAGGTTTTTAAATAAATTGTTATGTAGTATCTATCTCAGATTTAATAATAACAAGCCTATTTTCTGTATTTTCCTTGTCATGACTTGTGTATCAGATTGCTTTAAATATTTTAAATTAAGTAATTTTCTTGTCATGACTTGTGTATCAAATTGCTTTAAATATTTTAAATTAAGTAATTTCCTTGTCATGACTTGTGTATCAGATTGCTTCAAATATTTTAAATTAAGTAATTAATAAAATTCAGGAATCAATTATGAGCAATTTAGTAATTCCTAAGTATAAATTAACTGTTATTCTTAGGGATAATTACAATCGGGAGACCTGGGTTCGATTCCCAGCGGAGTGAAAGAGGATCTTTTTTCACAGAGTATTTCTTATTAATTTAAAAAAAAATTATTTCTTCATTACCTAATTGAAAAAAGTGGACAAAAATTATTGCGAAAGGTTGAGTTAGGTTGTTATGACATTGAACTTTGACCTTTCCTTCTAAGCAGGATCAAGATTTATAAAAAATCTTTTCGCGGTTCTTTGAACCTTTCCTTCTAAGCAGGATCAAGATTTATAAAAAATCTTTTCGCGGTTCAATTTAGCTTCGCAGTAATTTGGGAGTGGATTTTTGCTTTGTTATTAAATTCAAAAATAGAATTTTGGGATCGCTTTTTATCTCTCCTGAAAATTTTGATTTCCTTGAGATAGGCTGTATTGCCGAAACACCCTTGAATTAACTTCACAGAAAAAATTTTACCCAAATATCGATTAAAATTTTTATTTTTTCATGACAGCACATGTATTTTGAAAGGCATGAAGTTGACTGAAGAAAAATTTATTGCACTGAAAAATTATCTGGAACAAATTTTGTCCGTTGTTTTTTCTGTGTAGGCGGTGTTTTTGTAGGCTGTGTTTTTTATGTAAGGCAAATGTCCCAGTAATCGTGACCTTAGTCCCAGTAATCGTGACTTTAGTCCTAGTAATCGTGACCTTAGTCCCAGTAATCATGACCTTAGCCCCAGTAATGGTGACCTTAGTCCCAGTAATCGTTTCGCCGTCAATATTATTTTTTAAGCATTTATACTTGATTGTTATTGATTTTGATTATAAATAATGCTAAAGCTCGTTATTTTTTTTACCTAATTCTTTTTAAAAGATCTTTTATAATAAATTCTTTAGGTTATATGCCAATTGCACGAGAACTGGGACCAATTACTGATGCGATTACTGGGACATCTACCTTATTTTTTTAAAGGGAAAACTGTGACGTCATTAATTACTGACTTTTACTTACATTATATTCCTCGGGTTTTTTTATTTAAAAAATGAAGATATCGAACTAAACTTTGGGAAATGATACAAGATATTTTCATTTTAAGAAAAAATAGTTAAATTTGATTATTTATGATTTTTTATTCAAGTGATCAAATGAGTTTCTGTATTCTAATTTATGGAAATCTATATTTTATAAATATAATTAAATTATATATAAAATATAATTAAGAAAAAATTGTTTTTTATGGAATGAAAATAGAGTTTTTACCTGGAAGAAGGTGAATCTTCTTTGCTACCTCGACGAGCTTCGGCACTGCGAGCAAGAAGAGGTCCAATATCTGTTCGAGCCATGGCAGATTCAGTTCTTTGTCGATCTTGAGTTGTTGCAGGTGGCGTCGTTGTTGGACGAGATTCAGTCTCCGATTCCTCATCAGTTTCGGATTCCGTCTCTTCCGATGAACTAGTCGTTTCATCATCATCGTCGTTCTCCTCTTCTTTCTTTTTAGGTTCTTCCCTTGCAGGCACTTGTGTTACTTGAGGAGGTGGCGGTGCTGGACGGTTACCTAAAAAATAAAAATATTAAAAAATAAAAAAACGTTAAAAAATGGTTAGTTGAGTCAATTACATAGTTTGTAAGATACAGTACATTTTATTAGTAGGGACAACCATTTTATTAGTTGCTGGTACTAATTGAATAGTCACTACAACTACTCAAATGGTTGTCCCAACTAATAAAATAGCAATATCAATTAATAAAATAGTAGCACCATATATTAGAAACTAAGTAGTTGGCCCAACTATCTTTTTTTAGTAAATAAACATAACTTTCGTACATGAAAAACAAAATACATCGTTGAGATATTACTCGAATTTAGGAGCAGTTTCGAATCATAATTTTTGGATCCAGTTTAAACCGTCGAAATAAAAGTTTTATTCACCACATCAAAAAATTCTTTTTAAAAAATTTTAAAAGTTTACGAAACTGTTTGTCTGACTAAATTAGGATATTCTACTGATAAGTTATTTATGTTTTCTGTTTTAATACTGCATTGGAGAGGTTTCTATTTTTATATAGGATTTTTCTGTTTTTATACATTATTTGATTATCACTTGACTTATTGCCTGACTAAAAACGGACTGTACTGCTGATTTTAAATTAATTTAATATTTGTTTATATTTTATACATTTTTTCGGCCTCAACGTTATTTCGGAATCATTTTTAATCTTTAGAAGACTCCTTTAGGGCAATTGTCTGACAAAAACCGACTAATACTACTGAATTTGACCAAAAAATGGCTAAATTACTTATTTTAAAAACATTCTGTTTTCCTGTGTCAATTATTACTTTGCAATCCCTTCTAATTCTCATAAACTTTTTAAAAAAGAATCGTATTTTCTTTATTCAATTATTACTTCACTTGTTGCCTGACTAAAAACCGTTTATACTACTGATTTTGAATTCATTATATATTTATTTATATTTTATACATTTTTTTCTGCCGTAAAGTTATTTCGGAATCATTTTTCTTTTTTAGAACCTTCCTTCAGAGGAATTTTCTGACAAAACTCCATTTTTACCGTGTTTATACTACTGAATGTTTGACCAAAAATTGGTAAAGTTACTTATTTTATATATTCTCTTTTCCTATGTTAATTTTAATTTGAAATCTCTTCTACCCAGCTGAAAAAATTATGCATAACCTATATGCATAATGAACTACGGGTAGTAGGGTGTCCTAAGAAAACTCAATGTTTTTTTTTTATGACGCACCCCCTAAAATTGTTCTGTTTGGTGAAAAAATAAATGCACATTTTTCTTTTCTTTTTAAAATAATTTTAAACCGTAGTCCTAGGGCCTTAAATTGTCTCAAAATGATTAAAATGACTAATTAATGTTAATTTTTGTAAATATAATAATTGTTTGTTAGGGAATACAACTGATGGTACCATTCTAAAAAAATTAGATGAAAAGACTATCCCTAAGCGTCAAAAACTACCCTTTATAGAGGTTAAAATATTATATTTATTATACCAATATCATTTTTCTCCAATTATCAATAATATATAACTACGAAGATTTTTCTTTAATTACTAATAATATATAACTACAAACTTCGCAGTTATATATTATTAGTAATTGAAGAAAAATGATATTGGTAAAATAAATATAATATTTAAACCTCTATATAAAGGGTAGTTTTTGGCCCTTAGGGGTAGTATTTTTAGTCTAATTGGGTCAGATTTTTTTCTTAAACGTATGATACCATCAGTTGTATTCCCTGGCAAATAATTATTATATTTACGAAAATTAACATTAATTAATCATTTTAATCATTTTGGGGCAGTTTAAGGCTCCACGACCACGGTTTAAAATTATTTTAAAAAGAAAAGAAAAATATGCATTTATTTTTTCACCAAATAGAACAAGTTTAGGGGGTGCGTCATAAAAAAAAACATTGAATTTTTTAGGACACCCTAACAGGTAGTCACTATGCCAAAAATTATGCATGAATTATGCACATTCAACAAATCTGAAGGTAAAAAAATGTTAAAAACAGTTAAAAACTAGTTGTCATTTGCTTGCAACATTTTATGCAAAATATATGCATACTTTTTTGCATACTGAGTACCCATGGTTCATTAAGCATAGATTATGCATAATTTTTCCACGTGGGTGTCATGTACTAAACTTTCTTAAAAGGAATAGCATATAGGACTCAATTTAATTATTACTTCACTTGTTATCTGATTAAAAACCGTTCATACTACTGTTTTTTTTATTAATTCTATATTTATTTGTATTTTATACATTTTTTTTTAGACTGAAAGTTATTTCGGAATCATTTTTGTGCTTTAGAAGCTTCCTTTATTGGAATTAAATATCTGAGAAAAAAGTTGACTAAACTATTTAATTTCTAATTAGACCTTCATTTAATTATTAACTGACTTGTTAAGTGATTAAAAATGGTTTATGCTATTCATGTTTAATAAATTATATTTATTTATATTTATGTTTATAAATTGCTTTGGAATAATTTCTGCTTTTATGTAAGACTTTATTTAAGGAATAAAGTCAAATTGTATTATTTATTACTCATTATTTATTGTGTATCATTTATTATTTATTACTTATTATGCACTATTTATTCTTTATTATTTTTTATTTATTATTTATTATTTACTATTTATTTATCGCGCGTTAAATTTTAATAATCTTTGAAATAGTTTGTAAAATTGAAGAAAATAACCACATTGTGAAATATAACATATCTTAAAAGAAAAATCTAATTCCAATTTAGAAAAAGGTAGTTGAATCTGTAATAATTGTTTATTTAACATTAGTTACTTAAGATTTTATATTTTTTTCTTTCGCTTTAGAAATTAAAAATGTAATTTCGATTCAATCTTCATCATGGATATATTTTGTTCTCTAAAATATTTTCTACAATATTTTCTACACTACTAACACACTTATTTTTAATTAAACTCATCGAAATAGAATTGTGGATAATAATTTAAAGAACAAAAGACGCTATCAATGAATGAAGATTGAATTAAAATTACGATTCTTTTCTAAAGCGAAAGAAAATCTGAAGTTACTAATAATAAATAAACAATTACAGATTCAACTATTTTTTTCTATATCGCACTTTGATTCCTCTAAAAAAATTTGTTATATTTATTACGGTTTATTTGTAATTTGTTATATTATAATACGGTTATTCTCCTTGATTTTATAAACCTATTTTTAAAATCTGAGGGTCGATAAGGGGTGAACATCCTTAATTATTACTTGACTTGTTGTCTGACTAAAAACCAGGGATCCGAACGAAACTTTCGTTTTATTTTGTTACTCATAGAAAAAAATTATTTTTTTCTGAACTGTAGTTTGCTATTTCAAGATTTAGACAAAATTAGATGATACCTGCTGTTACATTAATGATTGAACCGAAATTATTTTGATTAACTACCTATAACGAAGTGAAACGTAAGTCTCCTTCGGATCCCTGTTAAAAACCGCTTACACTACTGATTTTTAATTCATTGGATATTTATTTGTATTTCTGTTTCAATATCATATTGAAGTCATTTCTGCTTTTATCTAGAACTTTAATTATTATTACTTTAATTATTACTTGACCTTGACTAAAAACGGTTTATATTACTGATTTTCAATTCTAGAGTAATTCCTGTTCTATGCAAGTACTCTTTTTTTTGTAAATGATTTACATTACCTACTTTAAAAGAGTTTTCTGAATAAAAAGAGCGTCTAATTCTGCTCGTCTGATCAAGAATTGGCTAAACTACTTATTTTATACATTTTAATATAATTACCTCCGCCTAAAAAACGGCTCTGGAAAGGTCTGGCAGAGGATGTGGTCGTAGTTGGAGGGTCTCTATTTGTTGAACTGGAGAGACCACCTGTTCCAGAGGAAACCGTAGAAGTCGTATTTGTTGATGGTGCTCTCGACAAGTATTTTTGTTTCATTTCTTCAGTTGTGAAAGGTGCACCGGTACTTCGAATACCAGATCCACTGGAACTTTCGGAACCGGTACTAGAATCTGAGGATGCACTTCTTGCACCCTGAGAATGAGCTTCTGTTGATGTTCTCCTAAAAATATTTATTTTAATTTTATTAATGCATTTTATTTAAAATGCAATATATATATATATATATATATTCAACCTTATAAATCTATTAATATTATATTTAAATATTGAAATAATTAAGTAAAATTATATTATTATTAACTTTTGCCTTAATTTTACCTTGAAACAGGCGTTCTTCGTGGAAGGTCTTCCGGTTCCCTTTCTTGCGTGTCTCTGATAGACGGATGAATTGGTTGGCGTTCTTCGACCGTTTCTGGTGGAGTAGACACATTTTTATTTTGCTTTTTGATTCTAGAAATCTCGTCGTCTTCGCTCACTTGCTTTCCCACCGCCGAAGGTGTTTTTCTCACCTGGACCTGTCGTATCAAAATGATTTAATTTTCATACAGAGCCATTATTTTATTTTTAAAAATGTTCCTTTTATTCCAATTTTTATCCAAGATAAACTGGATTTAAAGTCAAAAATGTATTTATAAGAAAATAAACATTTAGAATCTTTTTTCTTCTAAGGTAAATAACTAAGGTTCTAGAATAAATTTACAACATCGAATTGTAAGAATATTGTATTTATTTATTTTATTCTCAGTATGTTCGGAAGTAAAAAATGTACACATCTGAGTAATCGTAGAATGTTGTAAAATGTTGAAAAAATATTGACGGGGCTCTGCTTACTCTAAATAAGTAATTAGACAATTGTGACATTTTTTAAATTAAAAAAAGAGTTTGGGTGTTTCAGTTTCTGAGATACACTTAGTCTACGAAACTATTTCTAAAAATGCGTAATGGAAAAAAATTAATATTTTAGTACCTTCACTAAAAACCTGAAGATTGTTGGTTTTAGAAAAATATTTTTTTTTCGTTTTCATTAAACTTTTTGATTCTAAAATATTGTGAATAAAATGAATTCTAAATCTGAGAATTTCAGCTTAAAACGACCTTGACGAATGGCAATTTTAGATAAGTTGAAATATTTTTGGAACACTATAAATCATGATTACATCGCAAAATAAATCATGATTGCATTGCAATAGTAATGGCTGCAGAGACTGTGAAAACAAACTGAGAGCCTCCGCACAATTTCTATTTACACAACGGCAAAACGTTCTTTATTAGTCCAATCGCCAACACTAGACAGCCTTTTATTAGCGCACATGCTTTTCTTACTAATACTGGCACTTGCTGAATTCAAAAAGAATATTATTTGCTGTTACTATGAAAACATTGCAAATTACGCCAATTTTATTAATCTGCCTTCAAAACCAGAAACAACTCATCAGCAACTGCGCTAAGAAAAGCTTGCACAATCAATGATTTAAAAAACTAAACAGTGTGATTAGGTCAGTGTTTTTGTGAATTTCTTTTTTGAGAAAATTCTCACTAAAATTAATATTCAAAATCTGTGGCGTTAGACACAAACGATGTTTGTTTCGAACTTATTTTTCGTTGTGCCGAGGTGTTGAGTGTGAGGATGGCTCGCCCTGATTTTCTGCTCTTATTCTTCATGATTTGACAAATCCTGTCAAACACAAATAATTGAGGAGTTTATCTTAACTGAATCGAATTGAATTGCATTTAGACGAGAATTTTAAATATAGGATAATTCCATTAAATTTTTGTAGAACTTCTTTTCAATTTCTGTTGAATATATTCCATGGAATATCTCGATGAGTTCTGATTTTTTTGAAGGAATCGATTTAGAATTTCCACCCGAATTTACCACAGGAACTTTCCTGGAATTTCTTATAATTTCTGTGCAATGTTTTCCATGGAATAAATACGCAATTAATATTGAATTGATATATGATTTCCACACTCTTTTTGCATGTTAATAAAATACTTTGAACTCTCTAAATTTGAATCAGTCAAAATTTTCACTGATTTCATTTAGTGACCCATTTCTAGCAAACTGATTAGTAAATTTGGACTGAATTTCAGTCAATTTCGTTGAATTTCAGTCAATTTCGTTGAATTTCAGTCAATTTCACTGAATTTCAGTCAATTTCACTAGATTTCAGTCAATTTCACTAAATTTCAGTCAATTTCACTGAATTTCAGTCAAAACTCATTGAGGAATTAGCTAGAATTGAGTCACTGAATTAAATCAGTGAAAATTTTGTCCGATTCAGATTTAGGGAGTATCTTCGAATCTTGAATAAAATATAAAGAACAGGGAAAAAATCTTAATTAAACCATTTAATGTATCGATTTATTGTCCTAGTCTCTTTGAATTTCCATTCATAAGAGACTTTAGTGACTCCAAAATATTACAGCTACTAACGTGATCCAACATAAGATAAACAGAACGCAGTCTTTACTCAATACAAGGGAGCCAAGTAACGTCTTGAAGTCTCGTGAGTGACTGGCTGTTGCCTGCAGAATGATGAGGATGATTTTTTTATTTACTAAATTTATTATTTATCAAATTCCTCATATAATTTATCCATTTATTTGAATCCATATCTAATAATAAATCTTCTCTGAAATACCGAATCAGAATTTAAAATCTTAATTAAATTAATGAAGCAAATTCTATTAAAGGAATTTTTTTAAAAATTTTTAATGCTAAATGAAATTTTTATGTAAAATAAAATATGACCTGTTTTCTTAATGAAGATTAAGTATCTGCTTTAATAATCTCCTTAACAATAATGAATGTCTTTACTCACCTGGGGCTTTGGCTGTGGGGCGGGTTGTGGTTGGATGGGTTCCTCTTTTTTCCTTTTTCCAGCCCTTTCGCACTCCTGAAGTTTCTTCATAACTCGTGGCGAGTCCGTGAGACGAAAAATACCAGAGAGAGGACCTCTCGCAGCATCTTCCGTATCCAGGACCTTTTCCCTTGGATTTGCCGGATCCTGTGTCCCTGTGAATCTCACAGTGGACCTATTATCACCATCCGAGTCTTCTCCATCTCTATGTCGCATAAATCGACTCCTATAACGAGATTTGTTCCTCGGTGCCTCGTACTCCGGTGCTTCGTACCTAAATTCAGTTTTTTTTACTTTAATTTCATTAGTTAATTTAGATTTAAAGTTTTTTAGAATCCGACATTTGAAAAAGTATTTTCTGTCATTATAAATTTATACAGTTTTGTAGATATTTATATCTGGAATGTTTCTCATTTAATCGAATAAAATCCCCTTTCACTGTGAATTCCTCTCTAATTTCTCCATAAAGTTTCTTGCCATTGACTCTTAATTCCAGAGGAAATTCAACATCACAATTCACTAATTAGCAAAATTACCTAATTTTTTTCTATTATCCAACTCTGGTACAATTTTTATAGCCCCAGCGATAGTTAGGGAACAGTTAGGAAAACAAGAATGCCATTTGGACAAGATTCGTCGCAGTATAAAGGGAAAAAAGGTGCCATAAAAAGTCAGAAAAAGGCCATAAAATAGAAAAACGACAGAAAGTGGATTGTAGCGCCGAAAGAAATAATTTATGGCCAATTTTTTTTCTTTCATTTACGCTTGCGTTCAGCACGCAACTGTTTCAACAATTTGCATTTTCGAGCGGGTTCATTAAGCGACTTGGCAACGTGCTGACGAGTATTATCTTACACGGGCTGTAATTAAATTCGTTCACTTTATACCCGAATAAGTGCTTACCGCAGATAAAAATGGGAAGAGGAAGTGAAAATGTTTGAAGGAAGCATTTAGTATTTATAACTTATTCCGGAATAGATATTTGGGTCATTCTAAAAAACTTATTCCCTCTCGTCAGGTCTTTGGCAGTTTGCCAAAACAATTCGCTACTTTGATCGAAAAAGGCCGAGAACAGTCTCTCCTACGTGCTTCTTTTATCAAATTGCCAGGACTTTACAAAAAGCCTCGTGCATAACCTATTTATCCTTATTGCTTGCGATACAAAAATTTCGAGTCGCTGATCTTTACTGCTTCAGCACTTCAGTATCCTCTCAAGATTCTGGACTCGTTTCTCAATTTTTTTTTGCCTTATTTGAAACAGGGACTTTCTCCAAAGTTGAATTTCAACTGCAGTTTTTTAAAAGCTTATTCTTAAAGTGTCTAAGTGTTTTCAAATATAGTATTTTAATTTAATTTAAGGGTATGTGATACTTAATGATCTCACGAATTACCGACCGATTTTTTATTTATATTCAGCGGGTTTATTAAGAGAGAAATGCAAATATAATGCTGAAATTTATGGAAATAATAAGGAATATATCTGGTGCGTTTCAATTTTTATATTGAAAAAAAATTATTTTTAAAATATTATTTTTTTCATAATAAAAACTAAATGCACCAGACATCGATGCCGAAATATATTCTTTGTTATTTTCCACAATTTCGGCATTAAATTTGCATTTCTCTCTTAATAAATCCGCTGAATGTAAATAAAAAATCGGTTGGTAATTCGTGACGTCATTATGTATCATATACCCGTAATAAAAATTATTTTTTTCATAATAAAAACTAAATGCACCAGACAGCGATGCCTAAATATATTCTTTATTATTTTCCACAATTTCAGCGCTTTTTTCTCTTAATAAACTCACTGAATGTATATAAAAAATCGGTCGGTAATTCATGACGTTATTATGTATCATATACCCGTAATAAAAATTATTTTTTTCGTAATAAAAACTAAATGCACCAGATATCAATGCCTAAATATACTCTTTATTATTTTCCACAATTTCGGCATTAAATTTGCATTTCTCCGTTAATAAATCTGCTGAATGTAAATAAAAAATCGGTCGTTAATTCGTGACGTCATTATGTATCACATTCCCGTAGTAAAAATTTCACTTTTTTTTTGGTCAAAATTAAGTTATTGGCGCCAGAAGCTTTAATTAACTGTTTACACAATTACTAAATTACTCCTCTAAATTCGAAAAATGTCTTGCTTAGGATTTGTATTAGTAAAATTTTTTTAATCACAAAGTTCTCGGGTGCAACGCTGACAGAATGCAAAATATAAATCATACGAATGAAATAACGTAACCTCTCTAAATCTGAATTAGTCAAAAACTACTAATGAAGTAACGAGAAGTCCTCCACTAATATTTAGTAAGCATTTCTACTAATAATTAGTAAAACATTACTAATTTATAATCAAATTCTACTAATTCAATTAGTAAAGTTACACTAATTGAATCAGAAAAATTCTACTAATCCAATAAGTAACTTTAAACTAATTGAATTATTAGAATTTGACTAAAAATTAGTTGTTTTCTACTAATTATAAGTAGAAATGCTTACTAATTTAATTGGTGGAAGACTTCTCGCTATTTCACTAGTAGTTTAGAGAAACAGGGACAGGGGCAGAGAGAGAGAGGGGGGGAGGGGGAGAGGGGGAATTCAGATTCAGATTTAGAGAGACAGACTAGTTATTAAATCTTATTTACCTAACAATATTTTATCTCTCTTTGACAGAACTTGTTGTCAGTACATTGTTAGAAAATTCTTGAAATTTCAACCACTTTTAAATTATTGTGATTGAAAATTAATTTATTGTGGTTGAAATGTCAATTACTGTTATTGAAAATACATTCACTTTTGGTTAAAAATTCAATTACTTTAGTTGAAAATTTATTCATTTAGGTTAAAAATTCAACCACATTTGATTAAAAATTGAATCAGTTCGGTAATTGTATAAAACATCAACTAAAGTAATTGAAGCTTTTTCTAACAGTGTTTGACAACGATGTAAGAGTTTTAAGTAATTTTGCACAGAGATAATAAATGTGAAGAGGATTTTAACTTAAGAATCTATTTATTGAGTTCCAAAGTTCTAATTCCATGTGTTACTATACTTTTGAGCTACAAAATTCTAACTAAAAAATAATTAAAATATTATGCTGGAGTTTTAATTATTTTATTAAAGATGCTTAATGCGTTATTTTCTCTAAAACAGAATTAGTCAAAAACTACTTATGAAAATATCGAGAAGTCTTCCACCAATTGAATTAGTAAGCATTTATACTAATAATTAGTAGAAAACTTCTTATTTTTAGTCAAATTATACCAATTCATTTAGTAAGAATTACTAATTCAATTATTAACGTTACTAATTCAATTAGTAACGATACTAATTCAATTAGTAACGATACTAATTCAATTAGTAACGATACTAATTCAATTATTAACGTTACTAATTCAATTATTAACGTTACTAATTCAATTAGTAACGATACTAATTCAATTAGTAACGATACTAATTCAAATATTAACGTTAATAATTCAATTAGTAACGATACTAATTCAATTAGTAACGATACTAATTCAATTAGTAACGATACTAATTCAATTAGTAACGTTACTAATTCAATTAGAAACGTTACTAATTCAATTAGTAACGTTACTAATTCAATTAGTAACGATACTAATTCAATTAGTAACGATACTAATTCAATTAGTAACGATACTAATTCAATTATTAACGTTACTAATTCAATTATTAACGTTACTAATTCAATTAGTAACGATACTAATTCAATTAGTAACGATACTAATTCAAATATTAACGTTAATAATTCAATTAGTAACGATACTAATTCAATTAGTAACGATACTAATTCAATTAGTAACGATACTAATTCAATTAGTAACGTTACTAATTCAATTAGAAACGTTACTAATTCAATTAGTAATTACTAATTCAATTAGTAATTACTAATTCAATTAGTAACGTTACTAATTCAATTGGTAATTACGAATTCAATCAGTAATGTTACTAACTCAATTAGCAGAATTTGACTAAAAATTATTAGTTTTCTGCTAATTATTAGTAGAAATACTTACTAATTCAATTAGTGGAAGACTTCTCGCTATTTCACTAGTAGTTTTTGACTAATTCAGATTTGGAGAGCTGTTTGTAGAATGTTATTTTTTTACAGAAGGAGGTAAACAGTTTTTTATTATCAGTAAACTTTTTTGTACACAAACTATCGAATTTTTTAATAGCCTCGCCTATAAAGTTGTCAAAATCGCAGATTTATTCTGACCTGTAGATTGTAAATTGTAAATTCTAATTTGTAGAAATCTTACGGTCATCATAAAATAAAAACAATAATTTGAGTCAAAGAGATTTTTCTTTCATCAAACCGTCATTTTTATTA
>JBAGKK010001162.1:0-12671 GCA_037177015.1 Euceroptres primus | reverse complement strand
ATTTCAATCACCATTTTACTGACTTTTCCTCATCCCAGCGCTAGGATCTCAGGATCCATTGCTAAAACGAGGAACCTTTTTAGATTGGGAGCCTGTTTCGTTCTGACGTAACAGTTGTATCAATAAATTCCTGAAAAATATTCACACATTCGAATTCTTGAGATAACTTTTCCTCTATATTATATAGTTTAGAATTTTCAAAAATATTTAAATTTTGAAATGAATGCAAAAATTTGTTATCATTATTAAGTTGGAAATTTTTATTAATCATATTAATAGTATTTTCATTACATATTTTAATGGAGTCATAATATATTTCAATAAATATTGGTTTATGATCAGAAAAATATGTTTCATATGTTCCACAAGAATAATTGTCTATGTTTGAAAACATTACATCAACTTGAGTATTAAAATCAGTTGTTGTAGTAATTTCAGGTAAAATGGATTTTAGTTTATTTTGAAACATAAATGTTTTAAAAGCTGATAATCGTGCATTATTATTTATATCGATATTAAAGTCACCAATTAAAAGAAATTGAGAATTGTATTTTGCAACACAATTTATAGCGGTTGCCAAAGCTTCTGTGAAACTTTGATAACTAATTTGAGGAGACTTGTAATCACCAATTATAACTACGTCTTTGAATTTTAAGCATATCAAATCAACTTGACCTATGTAGCTACTCTTATTATCTTTTTAAATTTTTACGCTATGCTTTAATACTGTAACTTCTAATTCTTTCTTTGCGAAAATTATAATACCTCTTAAGCGGACATTTTCGAAAGTGGTTGATCTAAATATTTCTTTGAAAAAGGGTATTTCTATAATACCAGCTTTTTCTAATCGCGTTTCGGCAAAAATAAAAATGTTGCCTCTCTGATAACATTGATCATTAAAAATTTTACTTGCATGTTTTTTTAATGACCTAGTGTTTTAAAAAATTACAGTTTTACCTTTAACATTTGCTAAATTTTCAAATGATAATTTTAATTGTAAAGACCTTCTTAAAAGGTTCATTTCAACGTAATAGGATCTTCCACTTTTTATTTCTTTCGAGGTTTAAAATCGCCAATTATACGAAGCCCTTGCAATTCTCTAGTACGGCTAAGTGCAACATATAACATGGATTTTGTTATTCTTCGGCATTTTCGCAAATCTAAGCACACATGGTCATACGTTTGACCTTGACTCTTATGAATAGTTATAGCTTCTGCTGCAACTATAGGAAATTGTTCTCTTAAAGCTTGATAATTTAATACGTTTGATATATTCGAAGGTATTCTCTGTCTTGAAATGGGAGTTAGATTTTCTTCGATACCTTCTTTTAACATATTTGAACTCTTTTAACTTCTTTAAACTTATTTCGGGCTTTCCTACCAACTTTATCAAAACTAAAATTGATCCATATTTTAGATATTGCACTAGAATCTTTTTCAAATGTTATTTGCCTTAAAACGCCGCAAGCACCATTTACTAACCCGTCTTGAACATCAATATTGTTAAATACCAACTTTAAATAGTACTTCGCATGGCAAACTTGCAGACTCTGAAATATTTTGGTTTTTTAAACACATTAAAAGTTTATCTTTTACATTCCCTGAAATATCTGCCAATATGTGATCATGAGCTTGTGATAAAAATTCTTCTCCTTTAAAAGACTCAATTTTATTTTTATTATATGAATCAACCAGACTGTTTACAACGTACAATCTGATAGCTTTATGTGGAACTTGTTTTCCAGTTACGCATCTTTCTCTAAGCAATTCTATATCTTCCTCTTTCATACCCTCATTTTCTAGATTATTTAAAGCGTTAATTAATTTTACTTTATTCTTTTATCTCATGACTTTAGTCAATTCGTAAAATTCGAATATATCCCATATACGATGCACCAATGCACTCGTAGAAGCTTCTTTTGGACTTTTAAATATTGGTGTGTCCATAACAGGTGGAAGGTGAAGAAGATCTCCTACAAATATTACAGATACACCATCAAAAGGTTCATTAATGCCATTGATTTGTCGTAGTCTAATATCTACGCGACTCAACATTCTTGCACCGACCATTGATATTTCATCAATGATATTTTTAAATGAAATAGTTCTACTCTTACTGTGTTTGCAACTTCTGCACCTAAATCTGGCATTTAACGACTATTTTGGGAAACTGGCAATTTAAATGCTGTGTGTAAAGTTACTCCACCTATTAAAAATGCTGCTTTACCAGATGGTGCACATAATAAAACATGCATTATATCTTTCTTTTCTCCTGGCATATTTGATAAGTAATGGTGTACTGTCTGGTAAATGGCATTAATTACCATTCTTTTACCGACAACAACAGAACCGCTCAGAAATATGTAAAATGGACCAATATTTGTTTTCATGCAGTATAAAATGTGCATTACTATCTCGCGCTGTTTAAAATTTAATTTTTCCATCGCTTTATATATCTCTTCTGGTAACTTTGTGGGAGCAGTATATCTGCAAGTTTTTTCTGAACCTACTTCTTTTTCACCTTGTTCAAAAATATCAATTTCTTGTTCTTTGTGTAATTTGTTTCTATTAAAAGTTTCTATTTCTTCTTCTTCTATATCTTCACTCGCGTTGTAAACATTCTCCAAAGCTTCATCTAATACGTCATCATCAATAGCGCAATATCTACTTCTGTTATCTTTTATTACACTTATATTTTCGCTGTAAATTATTTCGCAATCAACTTCATTAATATCTCTTTCTTCGCATCGACAAGGCAAATATAACATTATTTGTTCCCTATAATAATTGCAAGGATCTTGTACTCGATTATATCTAAGATATCCAATTATCATTGGTCTATCTCGCTGTTTTTCTTCATCACTATTGTTGTCACTATTATCACTTTCATTTGTCTTCCTATCATTACGTTGTTTTTTAGACTTGGAAAAAACTACAAAATCTGCTAAACCTACGTTTTCCTTAGAAGCTGGACGTTTTTCATATTTTGTTATATAGTCTTCCTTAAAAAAATCTTCAGAATCCGCATCCAATAATTGCAATTTTTTTTCAGATTTCAACATACGAGCTCTCTCATTTTTCGGACTAGTGTTCATAAAAACGAATTTTCTACTACCTTTAGCTACAACTAATGAAAGAACGTGGTAAGCAGCTTCTTGAGCAGACATGAGGTTACCATTCAAAAAAGTATTGCAATGTTTTCTCAGTCTTTCTTTGATGCTACCGTGACCATTATTCACTTCTTCAAGTGCTTGGCGCAATAATTGCTTGGCGCCTCGAATAAGTTTAATATTTCCAGGTTATAACAGTTTATTTCTACTTCGTTACTTGTTCGCTTTAAGAATATTCGCGTTCCTTTAATTAAGCTACGAACAGCGAAAATATATTCTTCTTCCATTAAATTTAATTTTTCTAAAACTTCATTAAACTCGACAAATTTGGATTGCTTCTTATAAAAATAGTTCATTAGATTCATAATTTCTTTTAAATTATTTCCATCTGTTTCTACTATTTCATCATCTACATCTTCTAAAGTGTCTAATATCATGGTTTTCGGCATAACCAGAATCGGATAGTTAAATCGACACTTCATTTTATTTTTGTTCCCATTGTTGCAAGTATGAGTATGTTTATGTCGCTGCACGACCATGGAACGATTATTCTCAATATACTGACAGGTTATAAATTTATCAATGAATTCAATACATTTTTGACGTGATTCAGGATCTCTATCATCATAATTAGGTGCATCTTTTAACCAAAGGAAACAGTGCGCATGAGGAGAACCTCTTAGTAGAAATTCGATTCGATAATAATTATCTTCAAGATAATAATTTCCAAATGGACCTGTAATCCCAAGTAATTTAACATTGCTTTGAATTTATAATCGAAATACAAAGCACATGTGATCGGGTCGCGTCTTATATAATCCGTTTTCGTATTATCATCTAAGTTCAATGCATCTTTTAATGTCAAAATCTTATTATCAAGAACTTTTGCCAGCATTTGCATCAATTCTGGCCACCACCTTTCAGCAGCTGACAACGTGAAGAAAAAAGTCGGTTTCCCTTTGTTTCGTATAAAAGCAAATATTTTTTTTCTGTGTTTTGCCAAATACACAGGCGTTAAATGAATTTGTTTCTGTACCTTATAACCTACATCATGTCTCATTGCATCATCGATAAATCCCGCACTAAGTACTTTTCCGGTCGTTAATTCTTCCTTGGTTTTAACTAATTTCATAAATACGTTTACATTAGCTGAAACAAGGCTTTGGACTTTTTGATTTGCTAGATCTAAAAGCCGTTTCGGTTCAACTGATCTTCTATCACTACGCCTAATTTCTGATTTAATGCGTGATGTTACAGATACTTTTGCAATCAATCATTACCAGCAAAAATTATCAGATTAGCCAACACGTCTGCATGTGGAGTGGATAAAGGAATTGGTCTTTTGTCTTGTCCGGGAGCTAAACTTTGGGCTACCTTAGCAGATTCTGCGTTCCCGTCTATAAGTAAAACTTTATTGACTATATCTTCCTCGTTGTCACTAACATCACTACTAGATTTGGAATCTATGACATACGTTATTTTACCGTCTCCATCATCCAAGACTTTTAGTTTGTGAATATTAACTTCTTTTTCTTCTTCTTTGTCCTCTTCTTCTACTACAAATTTCAATTTAACATTAAAATTATTATCATATCTTTGAAAAAATGAATTATCTATTTTTATTTCATATTTTTTATATAGAGAGGACTGTAATAATATATTTAATGCTTTACATATATTTCCTGGCCTAACTATTTCATTCATATAATCAGATTTATGAGAAATATGTCTTTTGAAATTTATCTGAGTAACATCCATTTCATCAAATTGCCTTGGCAATACGTCAACCATTTTCTTTACATCCACTTCAACAAATACAACACTTCCTTTTAATGACAATTGTGGATTTAAAGTATGCGGTTTTAAGGGTCTAATTTGTTTAAATACTATAATCGGAGCTACCGTGGTAGCGTCTAAATCTGATAAATTTTTTATACAATCATCTACATACATTGGGAAATTTTAAGCCATTGCTAGTCGCTAGTTTAGGTATTTTTCTGTCTCTAATATTCCTATCACATTTTTTACAGATCTTCGTAGTAGTTTCATCATTGATAAGTTTTACGGAAAAAACGTCATCTGCTAATTTTGAATGACGTTTCGTAGTCTTTAAATTAATTATCGAATTATTAAACCACAAAGTTTCGCAACAAGCACAAACATTACTCGGTGTTTCTTTTCGCTTTTTAATAAATTTTAATTTTGCAACAGAGGCAGAAACTCACCAATTTTACGAGGCTAAAAAATTTGGGGCAATTTTAGTTCAGTTCAAAATTCGATAAGCGATGTCTCATTTTTAAAACGAAGAAACTGCAAATCTGTTTAGGGCCAATTCTGTAATACAATAACATAACAAAGTCTTAAACTGCAATCTGTTTTTTGAGACATATTTTGTTAAAGTACAAGGTGCTCTAATATGACTAATAATAAACTGTACACAGAAGGGTCAATCGGGAGACAGAAAGTGTCTCAATTGCTGCGGGTGTACGTATTACTGCGATTTTTTCCCCCTAATTAGAATAAAATAAGTATAGATAAGTTTTTTGTCCATAAAAAATTCGTACAATTAAATAAGAATTAATTCTACCCTATTACAAAAGCTGAAATATTGGTAAATTAGTTATATATTTTCTATAAATATTTAAAAAATCAACATTCATAAAAAGTGAAAAATCCACCATTTTTCTTCTGTTTTAGTTGCCGGAGCTCTGTTTTTAAATGATTGTAGATTTATTGCATAAGCTTGCACGCAGTAAGGACATGATTTGTTTTAAAGCAGAATACTTCCTTTAATAGAAGATATATTTAAAAAAGATGTAACTTTCTTTATTAATAAAAACATGAAAACACAGCAATAGGTACACATTTATGGAATAGGCGCCCATTACTGGGAAACCAAAATTCAAGCAATATGTCCCTAATGCTGAGATGCTCTCCATGTGCTATCTGTCAACCTAACCCATCATGTAAAAAAAACCTAAGTTCCGCTTCAAGTTTTTTGGTTAATTATGTAATAAATCCACAATTATTCAAAAATCAGCACTCAGGTAACTAAAATATTTAATAGAATTGCTAATTTATGATTCACGTGCTTGTAAATATATAGGATTTAATTCCGCAGTAATAGGTACCTCAGTTCGCAGTAATACGTACAAGGTTTCTTTTTCAACTGCAGTATTAGGCACAATATGTTATTTGTCTAATTTTTTAATTCTTGTATATGTTACGTTAGGTTTCTGTACTTGCCTATTTTTTTGTATGCACAGAATACATTATGCTTTCAGATGAAACGGAAAAGTCTTGTAATTTCAATGCAAAATAAGAGAAACATTTTATTAAAGTGGGGTTAAAAATTGATCCCGTAGTAATTGAGACAGTTACCTATTAGTGTCTCACTCTACTAACTGATTTGAATTTGACTGTACACGGTATAATTGAACCGCCGCATCCTAGAAGGGAGTTCAGAATTTTTAAAACTTTTTGTTTTGGCGTTTCTAAAATTGGTACTTCCATGCTTATACTCTCTTATCTTGTAATGTTGCTCTAACTAAACTCTCAAATCACGTTTTCCATCCCAAAAACGCGATTCGAAATTTTGGATCGACGATCCCAAATAGAAGAGTGTTAGGTATTTTCACTTCCCATATGGCCGACCGATCAGCTGTTAATACTGGAGGGACAACAAAGGCATGAATGTATGGGACTAAATGTTTTTTGTTTAATAGCTTTGTAAAAAATAATTTTTTACTATAAGTGTACATGGAGATTAGTTCTTATTTTTTAAGAGCCACTAAATTAAATAATAAAATTCGTAATTTTTTAAATATCAAATTTAATACTTTATTAAATAATTGTTGAAAAATAAAAACTAATTTTCTTAAAACACTTATAGTCAAAAATGATTTTTTACGAAGATAAAAAAATAGTCTTATGCATTGATGCATTCATTCATGCCTCTGTTGACCCTCTATAGTATTTTAAGTCAAAAATGGTGACGTTACAGGTAAAAATACCGAATGGCCTAGAGGTAGTAAAACGATAAGTGATATTCCGTAAAACATACTAAAGGCGAACATTTTTTGTTGCTGTAATTTTTAGCTCATATCTTCTTCAAGGTAGCAGCTAAAAAATTGACCATCCAGATTTATAATTTTTAGAGTCTTGTTTATTTTTCAAAAAACGCAGAAGCAGCTGTTCAAAAAAAATACGTAATGCTTTTTTGTTTTTTTCAGACCCCTCCTTCCCTCTCTGCAATGCACTGTAATTTTTCAGCCTTCCCCTCCCCCCTCCACCATGCGTTACGTAGTTTTTTTAAAATACCTAATTAATTAAATAAGAGAATTTTTGTTAAAAACAATATGGATTTTGGATTTTTTTAAATTGACTCCCACGTTCCTCCTTAAGGCGTTACGTATTTTTTGTATTTTTTTATCCCATACCTTTACGTATGGGATAAAGACGGACAGAAAGCAACAGAAAAAAATTTATTTATTAAGTCAATTTAATTTACATGCTTGGCCTTTCGATTAAAAACAATGACTTCGTTAGATTTAACACTTAGTGCAGTATAATGAAAAATAATATTAGAACAATCTTTAAGTGGAACTTTTAATTACTTTTGAGTGCGGATTACATGCCTAATTTTCTGCCTATTTTCTAATACCTAATTGAACGCCTATTTTTTGCCTAATTTTATAAACTATTAGTTTAATTTTGAAAAACTTGATACAGTGAGACTTTTGAAGTTTCTGAATGAAAATCTGATCTTCAAATTAAGAAATAAAAATGTCGAATTTAATCTAATAATAAGGGAAAAATTACAAAAAAATGTCCTCCAGTGTGTTTTATGGTACAATAATATAATAGATATCGTACAAGTAAAAAAAGTCTGTTTTTGTGTGATGTTTTTTACTGAATAATTGGAAAAAATTAAAGTAGGTGTTATGAAACATCTCATGAAACACAATTTCCGATATGATATAAAAATATAATTTAAATAAATCAATTCATCAAAAGATATTTTTATCTAGAAAAAAATTAAAATTTTCTAATGTTTAAACAATTAGTGTACAAGCAAATTCGTGAAAAATGCGAGTTACATAAGTAAAAACTCCAAGCACCATTCGATCCTGTGCAAAAATTCTATTGGTATTTTTAGAAAAGAAGTTATAGCCACTTGAAAATATTAGTGTGTAAGTTAGGGGTGATAATTCCATTCCACGTAGTTAGAAAAAGAATGGTAACAGAATACTGTATATTCGGGAGTGAACTATAGGTAGGCAAATTTTGAAAATATGAAGGTGATTAATAGACATGACTTAAAAGGTTGAAACAGTTGAGAAATAATGCCCCATTTTCAAATTCAAACTTTCAAAACCGAATATTTTGACGTGGTCTTGCAACTACAACAATTTTTAATTTAAGCATACAAAGCTGCAGAATTTTAAACTCAAAAATGTTCGAAATTAAAATTAAAAATTCCATAACCCAGAAATCCTGTGCTTTATGACGGTATATGCGCAATAACACAGTCAACGGGTTAAAACTGAATATTTTTGAAGAAAAATAATTTTAAGTTAGAATCATAAAATTATTTTTATACTGGAACCTTTTAAAATTAATAACTGAACACAGTAAAAACTGGAGGTTACTTTTTGTTGCTGTTCTGATTTCATATAGGGAATCATCTATACGAGTTCCTTTTTATTGCAGCTCTGCCTTGGAACCAAAAATCGGTCTTTATAGAAACTCCACTTTTTTCTATGAAGCAACATCCAAAATAACGTTTTATGAACCAAAATTTTTCTTATTTGAATCTATGTTCATTAAGGTGGTCAAAATTTTTTTTCGAATTTTTAAGCATATCGATCCCAAATTTGATCGAATCCACAAAAAAATAAATGCGTTTTTTTAAAATTATATTCAGAGGTTCCGCAAGCCTCATAAAGTTTAACACGTGTTTCCCATTATAAAAAAAGTCGTTTTTGTAAATTTTATTCAGAATCGTCAATATTAGGCGAATCGAGTTGAAACTTAACATTTCTTTTCACAATTGGCCATAGAATACAAATCAAAAATTACTTTTTAAATATCACCCCTATAAGTCTGTTTTATAGGGTTTATTATAATTTATAACAATATTCTTTTAGAATAATGCTAGAAAGTTGCGATTTTTTCTAAAACTTTCCATTTTTTGTCCACTTTTCAATTAGAGAGAGGTAATAATTAATTCAAGTTCACAAACATAATTGTTCAGACAATTTTTTAAAAAAATACTCTCTTTGAAGAATGCTAGTGTTGCGTTTTTTAAATAAAATTTTCAACTGTTTGTTGACTTTTCACTTAGTGAGATAATAATGAATGCAAGTTAAAAAATATAGTTGTTAAATTAATTAATTATTATTTATAATAATATTATCTTAGAATAATTCTAGAAAGTTACGATCTTTTCTAAAATTGTCCACCTTTTGTCCACTTTTCTAATAGAGTGAGATAATAATTATTTCAAGTTTTTTTTTGTATAAATAATTATTTTGTAATAAATAATTATTTCAAGCATTTTTTTTAAACAATTCATTATTTTTTTTCATCAGGGATCCGAATGAAACTTTCGTTCCATTTCGATACTCATAGAAAAAAATTATTTGTGGTTTACTATTTCAAGATTTGGACAAAATTAAATGATACCCGATGTTACAGTAATTATTAAACCAAAACTATTTTATTTTTATTTCTTTTTTTTAAACTAAAAATAAAGCTTGAAATGTTTAATTTCAGATCTTTAAATAGCAAAATGTCGTTTTTTGTTGTTTTCGAAAAATTGAATTTTAAGTCACCTGGCAAATTCAAAAAATTTTTCCTATGAGCGAAAAAAATTCGGAAAATATTTTGCATGTACAGTTTTTAATAATAATCAATATTCTAAAAACGGAAATTAAAAAAAAATTTTGTTGATTTTAAAATTTTTTGAAAATTTTCAAAAATAAAATTCTTTTAATTTCATTAATTGCGCATTTTTAATGTACAAATAACATTTATATTTATTATATTATACACATTACATGTGAATTGCACATTAAAATGCGCAATTAACAAAATTACAAAAATTTAATTTTTTTTAATTTTCAAAAAAATTCTAAAATCAACAAAATTTTTTTTTTAATTTCCGTTTTTAGAAAATTGTTTCTTATCAAAAACTGTATATGGAAAAAATTTTCCGAATTTTTTTCGCGCATAGGAAAATTTTTGGAATTTACCTGGTTACTTAAAATTCAGTTTTTCAAAAACAACAAAAAACGTCATTTTGCTATTCAAGGATCTGAAATTAAACATCTCAAGCTTTATTTTTAGTTTAAAGAAAAGGAAAAAAGGTCGAACTTAAAAAAAATTAAAAATATTTTTGATTTTCAAAAATAGTGGCTAAATTTGGAAGTTTTCCAAATTTTTTTTATATTATTCGAAAGATTGGAAAATAATCTATCGAAAACGTTGGTGGCAAAATTTTTTATGTCATACATAAAAAGATATTTATATCCGAAATAGAGGCTCTTTAGGCAAAGTACAAAAATTTCACTCCCTCTACTTCGGCGAGTCTTTGACCAAACTGATGAATCTTTCTTTTTTGAATTGCCATCTAATAAGACTAAACTTTTTGTAAATTTGAGCCTGATCGGAGAAGTTCATTTTTGGGGTAGGTCCACTTGAGAAATAATGCCCCATATGTATATCATCATCGATGACAATATGTTTTCTTCAGGCGTAATTCAAGACAAAATTTTTACAAGTCATTTACAGACCCACTCTTCCCACCTATTCTTAATTAATCCATCCTTTGTTTTTATCACTACTGGAAGAAGGCCTTTTTGTTTAAATTAATATTTTTAAAACATTAACAAGAGAGTAAAAATACTTCACTTTGAAAAAAATAAAATACTATTCAAAAAATTATTCTTTTTGATGTTCATTTATTATTTGTTCATAACTAAAAAGTCGAAGCAAAATTGAAGATTTCAGAAAAAGCGTAACTTTCTAGCATTACTCTTAGAGAAGATAGTTATAGACAATAATCAATTGTTTAAATAATTATGTTTGTTAACTAAATTATTATTAACTCAATAACTAAAAAGTGGACAAAAAGTTGAATATTTCAGAAAACAACCGCAAATGTCTAGCAATACTATAGGAGAAGATAGTTATGAATAATAATTTGTTGATACAATTATGTTTATTAAATTGCATTTATTATTCACTTTAAGCGAAAAGTGGGCAAAAAGATAAATAATTCAAGAAAAAACCAAAAATTTCCAGCATTATTCAAAGAAAGTATTATTAAAAATAATACTAAATTGTTTAAACAATTATGTTTGTTAAGTTGAATTAGTTATTAGCCCTCTCTAATTGAAAAGTGGACAAAAAGTGAAAAATTTTAGAAAAAACCGTAACTTTTTAGCATTATTTTAAGAGAATATTGTTGTAAATAATAATAGATTGTTAAAACAATTATTTGTTAACTTTTATTGATTATTGCCTCGCGCTAACTGAGAAGTTGAAAAATTCGGAAAAAACCGCGGCTTTCTAACTCTATTCTAAGAGAAATGGCTAAAAACAATAATAAATTGTTTAAACAATTTATGTAAACATCTAATTATCAGTAGAAAGTAGTACTTTATGTATTAGAAACATTTTGTATTAAAAAAGACCGCAAAAATATCATAATTAGCGCCAAAAACTCGCAAAATCCAATTTTTCACTTATGGAGTTTTTTTGAGACCTTATAAAACAGACTTATGGGGGTTATATTTAAAAAGTAATCATTCATTTGTACTCTATAGCTAATTCTGAAAAGTATTGTTACTAATGTTTTAATTCCTTTTTTAATCAGTTAATTTTAACTAATTGGGGAAGCAAAATATCAGTCATTACTTTAACAAAACTTTGAGAAATAATATGATTCAATATAATATAGCCATTCTTTCTCAAATGCCCCAACTCCAAAATCGAATATGTCCGATTAGGCACAAACTTGGGATAACTGCTGTCCTATTGGATGGTAATTTTAACAAAAAATATTTTCCAGTTTTGTCTAAAAGTAGTTGAGTTAGACGGATAGAAATTTTTAAGTAGGTGGATACTCTCTGCTGCGCGAATATTTTCTCCTTTTATAAATAATTTTTTAAAATTTAGCTCGGACGTTTTCAATTGATTTTTTCATGACTTTCACTTGTTCATAAGCCTTTCTTTTTAAATTTAAAAATTTGACTTTGGTTCGTTAAAATTAAAAATAAAATCGACTTTTTTCACATGTAATATGCATAATATAATAAACACAAATGTTTTTTGCATTATCAAAACTCGAAATTCAGTTTCTCGAAAACAAAAATGTGCTTTCTGATTTTCAAGGATTTTATTTTAAAAAATTTAAAAACTCAATGAAAATTTGAGTTTTTCGAGAGAACGACGCGATATACGGAGAAAACTCAAGAGGCCAAAGTTGCTCGACTAAAGGAGCTCTATAAAAGTGCCCTGTGCCATTTTTCCCTATCTCCTGTGGTTCTCGAGTAA
>JBAGKK010001151.1:0-12671 GCA_037177015.1 Euceroptres primus | reverse complement strand
TATATATCTACAAGGACACTTTCATATTGGAAACATGCAATTTTAAAGTGCTCAATTTGAATGCTTTCAAATTTAAAATATCGAAATTGAAAAGACTTTCAATTAGAAAAATTCAAGCAATGTACAAATATATTTGTTTTATAAAATCTAGTCTTGTCTCTTCTTTTTTGATTTTTTTTTCGCAAACATTTTTTTGTGGTCCTTGAGTTATCGTGCACTCAGACAAATTATAATACGTATACACAACCTCTAAAGTGTGTCGATATCCTAGGAGACGAAAAAGGGAAAAAAGATTGAAGAACACATGCGAGGGATAAAAGAGAAAAAAGGGTAGCAGAGGAGGAGGAAAATGGCGAAGAACGACACTTTTTAATGGACCCCCCCGCCCTATACCCTCGAGAATCTTTGTCTCGCTTTCTCTCTCAAAGCACAACAGTCACAATAGATAGTTCATTACCGATACCGTGAGGTAGTGAAATGCGATCAAAAGAGGAAGTATAAAGTAGAGATAGTAATGATGGAAGAAGACATGGATGCCATCGTAACGAGACTTGAGGGGATATTGAGTCCGAGAATACGGCGGTTGACTATTTCGAAACTTTCGACAAGATAAGAAAAAGGGGATGAGAAAAGGGATTCTTTAGCTTATTAATGAAGTTTTTCAATGGAAAACTGGAATGTTTTAATAGAAATGGTGTAAATAAATCTTTAATAATACATAAAAGTTGGAGACTTAAAAATATTGAATAAATGTGAGATCAAGATTTAATAATTTTTCAGTACTTGCTCTCGTTAAATAAGATTAGCGAAGGCTTATTCAATTTTCTGAAAAGCACGTCTCAAAGTGAACGACACTTAAAAAAAACGTAGCTCTCCAAGTAATTTTCTTGTACGGCAGATTTGTATGAACTAGCATTCGCCATATTTTACCTCAAGAGCTTCTCAAGCACTTAGAAATGAATAAGAAGTTAATAAAATAGAAAATGTTAATGAAATCGTAATATCACCACTAAACCTTAAGAAAATAAAATTTTAATCAACAGAAAAGCTTGATAAAACATAAAATCAATTCCAGCAGAAAAGCTATTAATAAAAACAAAACAAGACTAAGTGAAAAGAAAGGTAGGGGAACGTGGGGCGTGACAGGAAGGCTGAAATGGCCCACTCCTTTCGAAAAATAAACATTTTATTAATCTGTTTTTTTAGAATAGTATACAGTTTTTGCCTAGTAGAAAAAAAGAAGAAAAATAATTATTAAAATTTGAATAAATATAGGTTTGAAATTTTTATACATTTTCTGAAAAATGTTAGCACATTTTAAAATGAAAAATACTAACAAAACTCCCTTTCACACGTCCATGAACATATAGGTTGGAAAGCTTATTATTTATACTTTAATTACGTATCACTTTTTTCAACATTTTCTTCGTGCTGAAATGGAAATTAAGTAGTAATTAACTGAGAAGGTGCACGTGAAGCGCTATGATCACCTTCCTAGAAAATCAATGCATGATGATCATAATTCTGTCTCTAATGAGCCGAGAAATGGATTTTAACCAATTTTGCATTTGGTACTGACCTGTTTGTGTAAACTGTAAAGTATGGCTATTACACAAAATATATTTATTTCATATCAGATGGTAAGGATGGAAACCTTTTATATTGACTTCTTCGTCATTTTTCCATGAGAGACATTACCTTTATGACATATCGGAACAAGTGGGTCCGTTATGGTAAGAAGTGTGATTTCTTGTTATCTTTGTACAAATATAATGAACAAAGACATTAAGCCCAGACTTTGATACTGTTCTAGAAAAAAAAACGAATTTTCTGATAGAGTGGTTCAGTCACCCAATAAAAAAAATATTGGTTTTTTTTACAAACTTATCCAATAACATACTTAAAATTTACACCTCTAATGAGTTTTATCAAGTAAACAACAGATATCTAATAAAAAACACATCTTTTACATGATTTTTTATTTCGAACATAAAAATCGATTAATTTTTCAAGCACCTTTAATTTGATATCGCAAACTCATATGCAGAAATATTTATAACAAGATTATAATCAATTTAAGGGGTTATATCACCTTGACGAACTGAAAAATAAGGCTTTTTTAGGAATTTTTTTCTTCGATGCTAATAAAGCAACAAAAAAATGGTTTTAAGAGTTTATTCTATATGTCATTAGGTATACAAAACAATTTTTTTTTTATTTAACACAAAATGGCGGCGTAGGCGTAGCAAAGTGAAACCATGTTTTTCAATTTGATGGGCAGTATAACTCGAGCAATTTTCTTCCGACTGACTTGAAATTTTAACTGTAGCTTCTTAGGTAGATTATCTAAAGCAAGATTAATAAAAAATATTGATATTTTTCAAAATAGCAGCAGTTTAAAAAAATTTTTTGCAGTAAAAATCGACTTTAATTTGTTTATACAAAATTTTATTGTTAATCAATCGTAAAAACTGGGTTCACCGCTTTACATAATCTATCTAAGAAGCTACAGTTAAAATTTCAAGTCAAGCTTGAGTTATACTGACCACCAAATTGAAAAACATGGTTTCGCTTTAGCTACTCCTACGCCGCCATTTTGTATTAAAAAAAAATAAAAATTTTTTGTATACCTAATGACATAAAATAAACCCTTAAAACCATTTTTTTGTTGCTCTATTAGTAACGGAGAAAAAAAATTCCTAAAAAAAGCCTAATTTTTCAGTACGCCAAGGTGATATAACCCCTTAAACTTAAAATATGTTTTTGAAAAAATTAATAAATAAAAACGATTTTTAACAAAAAGTTAGCATGATGGCCTTTTTGCACTGTTGACATTTTTTAAAATAAACAAATCTAAGCTGTTTCATTGCACCAAAATTAATAAAATTCATTAAATTAATAATCTTACAATACAATTTAGCAATTAATACCTATATATTTTTATTCTTCTACGATTTATGCCTCTGAAATGAATTATGGCCATCACGCCCCACATTCCCCAACATAAGAGAGAAAGAAAAATTAATATTGGAAATAAGTAAATTCTGAAATCTTTTTCTTTCCTGGTCGAAAAATGTGGTAAAGCTTGTACCGGACAGAGTTATGAGCTTTTTGAGCCTGATATTGGCAAACAGTTAATCGTATAAAGGGGAAATTATGGAAGACTGTGAGGCACGTAAAACGAAATATACGATAATGCGTGACATTTAAAAATAAGTGTGTAATAAAAACTCAGAGTTGGTTCGTCATTGGAGTCTCTAAAGCAGGTTGCAGAGGCGCCATGGTGGCTGTTTCGTCAGCCAGACTCTTCTTGGAAAACATCCAAACCGACCCTAGTGACCCAACCTTTTAGCCGTACACCAACGCGTTAAGTTGCGTATGACCTGTACCCATTTAAACTGGCTACTTTCTATGCTTGAAGTTCTCAAAGTTCAAACAAATAAAATTTTTATTTGAATTCTTTTTAAACTCAAATTTGTTTAACACAGAATAAAAATTACCTTCAGCAAAAGATAGCTTCTTTCATTTTTTGCTACAACAATATTTCAAGTAAAGTTTGCGTTAGGGATAAATATTTCTTTCACTTAAACGTTCGAAACTTCTGGTAGGTCTACGTTCTTCCATGAAGCATACATAAATTAAAAAAATAAGGACTTTTTTATTATATTGAAATCGATTTTTTAAATGGGAAATCTGTATTTTATAAAGGGAATACAAGTTTATGAAGGGAAAAATATTTTATGTAGCGATAATGGGTAAAATATGTACAGTAAGGACAATTTCGAGGGAAAGAATAAAGTGAGACAGCAATATCGAATCCCATGCGTTTCACGAGCATCTGTCTCACAACTGACTCCCTCGAAATATGTGCTTTACGGAGTCATATATGTATATTTTATGCCCATAGTTAGCTACATTATTGTTAATTACCCTCTGTATAATTTATCTTTTAATCCTAAACACATTATTTGGATAAATGATATGTATATAAATTCTTATTTGCAGAATATAAAATTAAAAATGTTACTGATAAAATAAAATCAGCGATTGGTGTTTTTTGATTAGCAGCATGGATTTTTAATGTTAATATTCGTGAAACTAAAAGTCCCAAGAGCAGAGCGTGTGTTGGGTAAGCAGGGATTTGTGTTTCCATTCAACAACGGAACGGTGAGGAAAGGATCATCGGAATGAATTTTGTCGCCACGATTTCGCACCGGTGCTTTCCCATTGTCTCCAGTGTATTCGGGAAGAGTCTATTCGTTCTTGGGTACGTTCGTTTTCTTGAAACGGATTTCGCCCGAGGGCAATGATCTCAGAGCTTCCCTTGCAACCCTCTCCACCCCCTCGAGTACGACTCACCTATCCTGAAACTATCCGACCGTGCATAACTTTATAAAACGTTTCTTATAACTTATATTCCCCCATTTCAGAAGAAAATAGCAAAAAGAGATTTACAATCACGTAATTAACTTCAATGAAAGAATTTATGTTCAAAATTCTGAATTCTGATCTAACATTTTTTTCTCTTGTCATTTCAGGATTGAAATTAAAGTAGTCAGGCCGCTGCGGCGTATGCGTTTAACGTCCCTTTATTTCACAAAATGAAAGAGAAATGTATTTTTCATTAAAGTACAAAATTCCAAGTCTCAGCGATACAGATTTTAAATAATCTGTATTTCAAAATAGCACTTTTAACATAGTCTTATGGGAGGTTGTTTCGCGCGCTTGAAAAATCATAAATTGTGACGTCCCCAAACGTTAAAACTATAACAAAAAACTGTGTGTCTTGTGCAAAATATTATGGTAATTCATTCTCAAAGAAGAAAAATAGTCGTTGCCGTGTATTTATTGAGAAATGATCAAAAAACCGTACTACAACACATAACCTCGAATTCCGTTTTGATAGTTCATTATTTTCTTCCATCAAATTGGCAGTATTTACAGTTTTCGGCTGTAATCGGTCGAAGGGGGATTGATAGCCGAAGGTGCCTGAGCGCTGCCAACTGTGAGCAGTACAGTGTACAGTACAGTACGGTACAGTACAGTACGGTACAGTACGGTACAGTACGGTACAGTACAGTACAGTACGGCACGGTACGGTACAGTACATACAGTAGTACTGTCAAATGCGAGATAAATATAAAAAAAAATATTTCTACATCGCAAAATCATTATTGAAACAAACCCAGCAAATATTCTAAATTCGTGATATGAATTGTTTTCGTACATATGCTCACATATTTGCATTTTCAAAACTTTTTATAAAAATACACCATTTTGACTAGTATGTAGCGGCCGGACTACCTTAATAAAAAAATAGAAAACTATATTACTGCGACAAAGACAAATTATCTCCTGCCCTAATCTGTTGGTGTTCGGTCCAATTTGAGGGACGAATTGGATTGCGTGTCTTGTCTTGAAATCTACCCTAAGATTGTCTTCCTGTATCTATTCTATTTCACCCTCTTTTTCATCTGTCATTTTTATTCTGTCGTTCTCATCACCAGTTCAAATCGCCTGAAAGAGACGATGAATGCTTTCCCGATGAGATTTCATGTACACGATAATTCGGTAAATCCTTGAATTTTTGTTCTACTCGTATTTTGAATATTTCAGGCGTGAAATTTTTATCTGAATTCAAAATAATAGGAATTTATTCAGTAAAGTTTCTATTCCTGTAATTTCAGAGGCAACATACTAAAAAATAAAAATGCTTTTAAAGCCAAATTCGGTATGGAAACAGATCGGGCGACAAAACCATCTGACTTCAGTTTAGTCCACGAATCCCGAATAAAAGAATTACGATTTCTGAATCAAAATAGAATGATTGTGGATGAAAACAAAATCGAATCTGGTATCATTTTTCAAAATGAAGTTGATCAGATATCATATAGAACAACCGAAGATCATATTAGAACGCCCAAAAAAGCATAGCGGATTGAAAGGAAAGTCTAGTTTTTACTGTGAAAATTTAATTTTCTTTTCTTGTTCTTTTTCCAATCTCTATTATTCTTTCAGGGAGAAGCAAAAAGCGGCGAGATATTTTTAAGTGTAAATACTTATTTTAAATAAGTATGTTTAAATAACTTAATTTAAATAAGTTATTTGAATAAGTATACTTATTTTAAGTAATAAATACATATTTAAAATATTTTTCTTTGTTCTTAAGTATAAATTTTCGCATCTAAAATAAAGAAAACAAATTCAAGAAACTTTGAAAATATACGTGGAAATGCGTGACGTTTTAGTGACTTTGCTATGAGAAAATGACAATAGGAGAGAAGCCTCGAAAAAGCTCGTTCCTGTTTCCGCCAACGACAAAAACTGTGTCGCCTATTGTCGACCGGTACACATTGCGGAACAATCGCGATAATGAGAAAGCCACGCAGCCGAAGAGCTGCATCGCTTTTCTTTTTATCTCAGAACTCTCCCCTTACCCTCTTCTAATACAAGGTTTCTTGGACCCTCGAACTAACTCATCTTTCTTCTTTTCCGAACCCACTATTTATCTCATCCACTCCCCCCCCCCAAAAAAAAATTCTGGACCCAATGGATATAATTACATAAATTATAAATTGCATTGCAATATTAATATAATTGTTTGCAATATCAAAAAGTAAAAGATTGAGAAAAGTGTTTTAATATTAAAATTAAAATAATAATCTTGATTTAAAGTGATTATGTTTCGCAGTTTGAAGCACATGTTTTTTATAAAAATTCGAATTCTAAGAGAATAAATGAAAAGAAGTTAACTGAGTGTGAAAATTGAGTTTTTATGCGTACATATCTAACAGTTGCCCTTTCATCAAGCTTCAAGTTGTGGGAGATAAATCGCATTAGTTTGTCTGAACTGATCGAGTAAAGAAAACAGCAAGAAAACTTTGCTTCTACAAGGAAAACAGTGGTTCATCTAAATTACGTTTTTTTGTTAATTGTAATATCAATCTGTAAGGCTTACTGAAATTTCAGTAAGATTTACGGAAAATACCAGTAAAACCAAAAAGAATAAGATGCTGTCACAATTTCTATGTAAATCCAGCATTGTTTGTCTATACATATATATGTTAAAGCTACAAGTTACAAAAAAATGAAAATATCTCGAGTTCAAAAATGGTGAAAACTTCCATTTGTATGAGAAAAACGCCGATCTAAAAATTCTCAACGAAAAATATTCTTTGTTATTTATTTCTAAAAATATTTTCCTTTTTTTTTTGAAGTAGATGCATAGGATTTTAGATCGCGTTTTCAGTCAACAATTGCAATAGCAGATCCTGCATCTTTTTTTTCTGATAGACCTTTCAAGTTAGCTTTTCGCATCAGCATCGATAGAGTATAATAAAAGCTCATAATCTCTCTTATCCTTCAAATAATGCGAAATATTTCAAATATATCCCCTTGTCATTTCGACCATTCAGAGGAGATATTGTCGATGGACGTTATTGATTGGTCCTTGAGTATTGAAACTTGTGGTGCAGCATCCTGCCCTCGATTAGTCATTATTCCGTTGTTGGTCAATGAATACCGGTAGGTGGATGAATAACGAAGACAATATCTAATCGTCGACAATTAAGTACTTGATCAATAACCATGGATCAAGCCTTTTAACCTACACCTACAGTCCCAGCCAAAAAGGGAAGTGCTCTAATCACCTTCTGTTTATAAGAAAAATCTACATTACTGATTTTGGATTTTTGAATCTTGCACGTTTATAACATTTCATTCTTTTTAATTTATCCTACAGGAATATCATTGGTTTATTCGGTTTAAAAACTGTAAAATATTCTTATAAAAATAAGTCATGGAAGAAAATAAAACTAGCATAAAGGATCTTCAAATATGAATATGCATGAATAAAAGAATAGAATATTCATAACAGCATTTCGAGAATTTTCAAAAAGTATAAATTGAGACAGGACTTGAACATGGGTCAGTAAACTCGCATGCATCTACATAAATATACCTGTTGGATGAAATTGGATGTGGAAGTTTGCCACCCTATCAGCCTAGAATTCACTTCACCCTCAGCAGATTAGATTTCATCCCTTGGATTGGAACACCCTAATTTTTTCCAATCCTTTAGTCAATAGTGTTTGATTTTGGGGCGGTATAAGTGATCAGACTGCTTCTGGTTATTAATGGGATCATTTTGCTGAACATTTCACGTTCATATCCGAAATCTGAACCCTGCAATTTTTCAACCTTTTGTAAAGAAAGATTAGCTTTTTTATTTACTAAGTATAAGTTAAATTTTATGGACTATTTCTTGAGAATTCGCATTTGAATTTCACTGCCGGAAGAGGTTCTCGATCGACACTAGTTCCATCTTTACGAGCTTAACCCCTTTCTAGATGCGTGCTGAAAACGGAGGTTATACTTCTTCCTCTATATTATGGTGTTAAAATCGATTTATTGATGCTGCTAGACCTTTAGTGTTGTGGCTATTATTGGCAGTTCTATATTTCAATATTAATGACAAGAACACGCTACGAAGAAACGCGTATAATAAACCCTGGAAAAAATTTATGAACATTGAATCATGGAAATTTAGAAGTTATCAATCTTTCTAGACAACTTTCTGTTTGAAATAATCATCTGTTCTATCTTAAAACTGTAAAAGTTCAGAAACTAACATTATTTTACGGAAAGAAACAAGCCACCTGACACTTTCATTGATTTTCCAACTTTTCTGGAAATGCTATGAAATATGTCCGTATATTTTGATAAACGTGTTTCACCGTAAATCGCAAATAAATCTCGACAATCCATCCTGCTGTCGATAGTCTGGATTGCAAGCTGCGATGGTAACTTTATTTATAAACAGTTCTCGATGTGTTTAACAGTTTACCAATAATACGTTAATATATTCTGACAGTGGATGCTCCTATTGAATCCATATTATGCCAGATTAAATGAAAATCTTCAGAGTAAAGAAATTAGCTCAACAGGTATAACCTAATTGTCTGAAATCTAAAACTAAAATTTCAACCATATTTATTCAATCGAATAAAAAAGATAAGATAACTTGATCTACTGGTGGCTCAGAATATTTATAAATAGATTTCGTGCTTAAGGAACAATCCATTATGGTTTTGAATTTCACCACTAACTGATTGGACGCTTTCAGTCAGTCCTAGTTCAAAGTACATAGTCGGGACTAAGTTATTTACTTATTTCGATTCTGATCGCTTAGTTTGCCGTACCGGTGAAACGGATTGGACCAGATGTAAGCTAAATCTGGACCATCAACGATTCGTACAAACTGGGCTGCCTTCAGTCTTCTGTTCTCGTAAAGATTCCCTCTCCTTTTCCTCATTGCTGGCATTACAAAAATATCAAGAACAAAAGCTCTCAAGTTATTAAATAACACAGAAAACAAAGTGTGGATAAAGTTTACACCAATTTTAGAGGTAAGTGAAGTTGGATAAAGAAAAGTTATTTCTCTAAAAAATTATATTTACTATCGATGCATATACTACACATATATAGCTTTAGAATATTTGAACTTTAACATTCCATGGAAAGAACAGGAAAATTAAATTTGATTTTCTCCAATAAAGTTATATAAATGGTAACAAATATTCACATATAATTAATGGAACATTTGAAGCAACGTCAAATAACAAAAAGCTGCATTGCGTTTTTCTCGGCGTTACAGTTCAACTGCAATTATTTTTTAAATATACGAGTGGGTGTGTATGTGAAAGCTGGTAGTAAAATATACTCGCCCATGCAGGGCATTCGCGTTAATATTGATGAAGATAATTACAAACTCGGGTGAAAAAAAACGAACGGATGTTTTGAAAAATCAGGACGATGAATAGTCCCAGAACACGTGAAGGCATAGAATTACATCCTTTGGCTTTCACTGTGGCCAGTGTGGTAAAAATATCTCTTGCAATGGTTTATCGATCTCCCCTGCATTTTTAGGTGAAAACCTTAAAACCAGTGAACTGAGGATTTTCGATGAGATGAAAAACAACCTTCAAAGCTTTTCAGAGAAACGGACAAGGTCGAAGGGAAATTAGAGAGGAAATGAAAGAAACCTATTCGCGTGGAAAGTACAACAAAATAATAGAGGAAGATTTATTTAAGTTAGGAATCCAATTTGTTAGGTAACTGCAGTTTGCAAAGTTTCTAGATCAACGAACTTTTTTTACTATGTTGTCACCAACTCTCGTGACCAAAAATTTCTCAACAGAAAAAATTCAACAAGCAAAATTAGCCAAAAAATTGTCATCAGCAAACATAAAATAGAAACAATCTACAGAGGTGTGGCAGTTCATCAGTTCGATTTTTCAATGCAAATTGGTACCTTTTTGGCCACGCTTAGAATATTCAATTTTTCGAAACTGAGTTTAATTGAAGAAGAAATTGATGCTTTTAAGCTCTCTTCGAATGTAAGATTTCTTGAATTCGAATTTAAAAAATTCGAATCATCGATCAATTTTATTTCAGATGGATTTAATTTCAAAACCAACTGAATCCCCTGAAGAAATTGTAATACGGCTCTTATAGGGACCGCGTTAGTTTGGTTATGCAAAACTATTAGGGACCCTAAAATGGTATTCTGACGAGGACCCAAACAAGTATGCCTGTTAATGTCCTATTAAATTTGCATTTTCCATGGACCTCTTTAGTGGCCCCTTCATGGGCCGAGCTGGTTTATCACAGAAGCGGCCAAATTAATAACAATGGCAGACATGTTTGGGCCACGTTAGGCTCTGATGAGGGAATTTCTATAATTTTTACGCGAGGAAAACTGTCGTGGTCCTTACAGAAGACCCATTATCAATAGGATCTATTGAGGCAATTTCCACGCGGGATAATTTCAATTTCAAGAAATCTTACATTCGAAGAGAGCTTAGAAACTTCAATTTCTTCTTGAATTAAACTCAATTTAAAAAAATTAAATGTCTTTAACGTGGACAAAAAGGTACCAATTTGCATTGAAAATTCGAACTGACGAACTGCACACCTCTAAAGCAATCGTTATCTCAATTTTTTGAAAGTAGCGATTTGCGATAATTATACTTACAGACAATTTGTGAGACCGTTAATTGCAAGCTGATATTTCAATAATTGACGCCAATCCTCCATCGATTGAAGTAGTCGAAGAAGCGGAAGGAATTCGTTAATAATTGGAGTTCAAACATAAACACAAAGGGGCGAGATACGCCGGGTTGGAAATGCCGCATAGATCACAAGTACTCTTAAGTTGAGCGCATACCGGTGGCGTATTTCAGTAATTTGGCCCTGGCATTATAACCACGCTAATTTACGAGCCAATTAATTAACGCGAGGCGAGATATTCGTCGGGTATGGAGTGCCTGACCCCACTGGTTGGCTTCTGTGACCGGACCCACTTCCGGAAGTGGAGTTTGGGAAGAGGCTGTCGAGGGAGAGACACTATGTTAATTCCTCTAAACCACTCTCTTGTAATTACAATTATTATCTTCTCCTTAATGTATGCTTTTCTACCAAAAATTTTCTACCACAAGCCATATTTAGAGAAGATATAAAAACAATTTTTGCCATTTAAATATGAATAAAAGTTCTCTAAAATTATCGAAAATTTACCTTTTCCATCCGTATACTTAAAAATTCTTTAAAAATACTCAAATTTCGAGAGGAAAATTTTTCTGGTGGAAAATAATAGTCGCATTTGCTGAGGACAATTATATGTAAAAATAGATGTAAAAAATATGTATTGTCCTAACTATTCAGGAAACCTCCTCTTTTCCACCCCCCGTGAAGTGATGACTTCAGAAAAGGGTCAAACGGTTGATACTTTTTTATATGATTTTTCTAATCAACTAATACTAATTTCCATTGAAAAATGTTTAGTCCCAGAAATTTTTGATACTTTCTGTTGACCATTATGGTCAATTACAGTTTTAAAAAATTAGGTCTCGGAATGCTCTTATTTCTAAGAAGTTTTGAGAACTTGTTAGTGAAAAATTTGAACGCTCAAACCTTTAGGCACAATATAAGATTTTTGTTTTGTAATTATATTAAATGAAAATGTGGCAGTTTACAGTCGCATTATGGATGTCGTTATCAGCTGACGTCAGTGGATCATGGACAGCAGACCTCCCGGATTTAATGTGCGGAGTGCAAGAGACAACGAATAATTTATTCAATCCCTCCCCACCCCCCAATGTGGCAACATCCCCTGCGCATCATTCCCATACGTCATTCATGTCACCCAGGACCAAGCACAGAACATTACGGGACGTTGATAATTAATGAGAACATACCTAATCTTTCGTATATTATTTTATCAAACTGCTTGTAAATCTGATTAAAATTGCATTAAATTGGGTAAAAGTTTAAGTATCTCTTTGGAACAGTGAATTTGGTTCCTAGTGATTTTCAATCATTCAGAGTTTCAGAACACGTTAGCGGTGGATAATGTGCTAGCAATATAGCGAAACTTTCATGCTATTTTTAATCCTTTAATAAATTATTCTTATAAGCTTTTAAAGAATTTTGGTTACTGACCATTTTTTAACTCGAGAAAAATTGACAGCAAATCGTTACATGAAATATGATTCAGTAACCACAATTCTTTAAAATCTTAACAGTTTTTTAATATATTACATTCTCATCATATGAGAAGGTATTAGATTTGTGTAAAATTTGACCCCCCCCGTTTTTGTCAAATGTCGACG
>JBAGKK010001140.1:0-12672 GCA_037177015.1 Euceroptres primus | reverse complement strand
ATATATAATCAAATAGAGAAGTAAACAGAATTTTATGTGTAAAAAACGAAACAAACACTTAAAACATTTTACCGTAATTAAAAAATGCTGAATTTGAAGACTAATTGACAACTTGCCACTTTTTGTGGGATCATTAAGAGGTTATAGAACTGTCTCATTAGGGACTATGCGCTTCTCGGTTTATGATGAATAGGGTGCATTTTTCACATTACAGAACTAACTTTTAAAACACTTATGTAATATATACAATCAAAATGATAAAAAAATGCACCAATTTCATTTGCAAGATTTTTATCCAAAACCGAATGAAATTTTTTCCATTTTTCTATTTTCAATCACTCTAAATCCAAAAACATCAAAACGTTACAAACAATTGACAACTATATAACCACTACACAGATATGTTTATGTAGTAGTAATGTAGTTTTCAATTGTATGTAACGTTTTGATCTAACTTCGGATCAAAAATGATACTTCTGGATTTAGTGTGATTGCTTTTGATTGCTAAAGGAAATTGATCTGTAACGCTTTGTTATTCTGAATTTACTGTGATGCACTGGATGAAAAAATTCTAAATTCTTATTACACCATTCGATTATAAATATATGATTCTTTAACAGTATTTTCCACCTTTCAATGATTGGCCAATATCGCAAAGATTGTGAGTTCCTCGAAACAAAAAAAAATGAGAAACTTTCTTCGCTTGGTGAATGTAGGCGTTCACAAAGTGTGCACTGAATCTCATTAGTGTGTGTGTACCTGGGTTTGGGAGGCACGTATGGTGCGTAAAAAAGACAGTATTCATGTACACTACAATACACATGTACGATGTGAGGCTTGACCCTCCGCACGCACCTGCCTGACCCTCGCACCACGCGTGACCACACTTCACATAAACGTGCGTAATGCGTCCGGCCCACGCGACTTCTTACATCTCTTATGCAATTCTTAGAATCATCTCTGACTCTCAGTCTCTCCTTCCTTACAGCCCATATGAAAAGTGCCTCTTTTGTCACGACTTGTTCTCCACTGAAAACAATACTTCAAAATTCTAAAAAGTTCCTACTTCAGCCCTTTACACATAAATCAGAAAGAAATACAGAAAATCGAGGGTGTTAATTTTGTTGCAGCTCATTTGTCAAGATTCTCAAAATGAGAATTCGACAAATTTCAATTTCCCAACTATAACATGAATGTAGTTGCGTTTTATACGAAACTCCCTAGGAATAAATAAATGTATATAGCATAAGAAAGAAAGACTTTTTGTAAATTTTATTCAGAATTGTCAATATTAGGTGAATCGAGTTCAAACTGAACATTTCTCTTCACAATTAGCCATAGAATACAAATCAACAGTTACTTTTTAAATATCACCCCCATAAGTCGGTTTTATGGAGTCCCTAATCTCATAAGTGAAAAATTGGGTTTTGGGAGTTCTTGGCGCTAATTATAATTTTTTTAGCGGTTTTTTTTAGTACAAATTGTTTTTAATACATTAAATATTACTTTCCTCTGATAGTTATATGTTTTCAAAAATTCTTTAAACAATTTATTATTGTTTATAGCAATATTCTCTTAGAATAGAGTTAGAAAGTTGCGGTTTTTTCCAAATTTTTCAACTTGTTTTCAACTTTTTAGTTAGACCGAGGCAATAATTAATTAAAGTTAACAGAAATAATGGTTTAAACAATTCATTATAATTTATAACAATATTCTCTTAGGATATGGCTAGAAATTAGCGGTTTTTTCTAAAATTTTCCACCTTTTGTCCACTTTTCAATTAGAGTGAGGTATGAAATACTCATTTCAAGTTAACAAACATAATTGTTTCAAAAATTTATTATTATTTATAACAATATTCTCTTAGAATATGGCTAGAAATTAGCGGTTTTTTCTAAAATTTTCCACATTTTGTCCACCTTTCAATTAGAGAAAGGTAATAATTATTCCAAGTTAATAAACATAATTGCTTAAAATATTTATTATTTTTTAAAATAATATTCTCCTTGAATAATGCTAAAAAGTTGCAGCTTTTTCTTAAATATTCAAGATTCAACTTTTTGTCCACTTTTCGCTTAGAGTGAGTTAATAATTAATGCAATTTAACAAACATAATTTTCTAAACAAATAAATATTTATAACTGTCTTCTCCTATAGTAATGCTAGAAATTTGCGGTTTTTTCTGAAATATTAAACTTTTTTTCCATTTTTCACTTAGTGGGGTTATAATTAATGCAAGTTAATTATTTGATTCAGGCCGTTTTAATCTTCATACATATATGTATATTATCATCAATGACAACATTTTTTTCTCCAGGGCAGGACGGGGGGCTAATAGTAAAATGTATGCAATTCTAAATTTAACTTTTACGCTTTGCAATAAACTAGTGTTTTAATTCAAAACCAAATTTTTACAAGTTATTGATAGATCCACTCCTCCCACCTACTCCTAATTTTTCCATCCTTTATTTTTATCTCTACGGTAAGATAGCATTTTTGTTTAAATTAATATTTGTAAAACATTAGCGAAAAAGTAAAAACACTTCACTTTAGGAAAAAATAAAGTACATTTAAGAAATGATTCTTGTTGATGTTCATTTATTATTTGTTCATAACTAAAAAGTCAAAGCAAAACTAAAGATTTCAGAAAAAAGTGCAACTTTCTAGCATTACTCTAAGAGAAGGCGGTTGTAAATAATAATCAATTGTTTGAATAATTATGTTTCTCAACTTGCATCGATTATTACCTCACTAAATAAAAAGTGGACAAAAAGTTAAAAATTTCAGAAAAAACCGCAACTATCTGGTATTACTATGGGGGAAGACAGTATAAAGAATAATAATTTGTTTAAACAATTATTTTTGTTAAATAGCATTAATTATTAACTCACACTAAACAAAAGATGGACAAAAAGTTCAATTTTTCAGAAAAAACCGCAAATTTCTAGCATTTTACCAAAAAAATATTATTAAAAATAGTAATAAATTGTTTAAACAATTATGTTTGTTAACTTGAAATAACTATTACCTAACTCTAATTAAGAAGTGGACAAAAGGTGGAATATTTTAAAACAAACCGCAACTTTCTAGCATTATTCTTAAAGAATATTATTTAAATTAATTTAATTGTTTATTTTTATTTATTTAATAATTATAATTTAATTAAATTGTTTAAGCAATTATGTTTTGTTAACTTGCATTAATTTTTTGTTAAACTGAATTAATTATTAACTCATTTTAAACGAAAAGTGGACAAAAAGTTGAATATTTCAGAAAAAACCACAACTTTCTAGCATTATTCAAAGAGAATATTATTAAAAATAATAAAAAATTTTATAAACAAATGTTTGTTAACTTGAAATAATTATTACCCCACCCTAATTGAAAAGTGGACAAAAAGTGTAAAATTTTTGAAAAAAGGCAACTTTTTACCATTAATTTAAGAGAATATTGTTATAAATAATAATAAATTGTTTAAAAAATTATTTCTGTTAATATTAATTGTTTATGGCCTCGCTCTAACTGAAAAGTTAAAAAAGGGTTTAAAAATTCGGAAAAAACCGCGACTTTCAAACTCTATTCTAAGAGAAAATTGCTGTAAACAATAATAAATTGTTCAAACAATTTAAGTCAACATCTAATTATCAGTAGAAAGTTATATAGCTATAGCTAATTGTGAAGAGAAATTTTCAGTTTCAACTCGATTCACCTATTATTGACGATTCTGAATAAAATTTATAAGAACGTCTTTTTTTCTGATGGGAAATACGTGTGGGGGCTTGTAGAACCTCTAAATATAGTTTTTTTCCAGAAAAAAGGAATTTATTTGTTTGTGGTTTTGAACAAATTTGCGGGGTGAGAGCATGAAAATTCGAAGAAAAAAAATTTGGACCACCCTATGACATATTAAATTTTAAGTAGTGAAGCACCAGTTATGGAAACAAAGGTCAAAAGAAAAGATGCGATAATTCTTTTTGAAACGTTTCGGTCACTGTTTGGACCGTCACCATTAAAAAAAACTGTTATTGGATCTGTAAAAAACATATAAAGAAGGTAGAAAAAATGTATAACAAAATAAAAAATAATAGATGAAAATATTTTGTAAAAAACGAATTATTATTAAAAATAAAAGTTGAAAATATTTCGTAAAAAACTCAAAAATAAAATAAGTAGACGAAAGACTGTCTCATAAAAAAGAGGCCCACAATTTTGAACCTATATAACGAGTAATAAGTATTGATAACAGTAAAAAAGCGGAAGGTTAATTGTAAAAACAATATACCTGGTGTAAATTAAAATTCGATCAATTTTAGTTGACAGTTAACACGATCCAACATGAAGTTGTGCATTGAAGGATTTTTTCATCTCACATTAATCTTCAAATAATCGGCAACACTTTTTTAATACCTTATAATTTACTGTAATAGGATTCAAAATAGAAAATTGTGAGAAAATTATAGAAGCAAGTGATCTTTATGGGCTACCCTTTCAATATTTTCAAACATTTAAAAAAACTTCAGAGAAGGGGCGAGGGAAAAAGAAATGGGCTTTACCTAGTTGTCATTCTCAATTATTTGAAAATGCATTTTTTCATGTTTCAAATCTATAAAAACCTGGAAAAATGTTTGAAACTGATCTTTTATGGACTTTACTTAGTTGTCATTCTCAGTTATTTGAAAATGCATTTTTTTATGTCTCAAATCTATAAAAACCTAAAAAAATATTTAAAAATTATCTTTTATTATTAAAAAACACCTGACAAAAAACGTAAATTTAATCATGCTTTTCATCTCAGAGAATGGGAGAGGAAAAACGAATTGGGCTTTACCTAGTTGTCATTCCCAATTATCTAAAAATGTGTTTATTCATATTTCAAATACATAAAAACCTGGAAAAATATTTGAAAATGATCTTTTATTATAAAAAATGTCACTCGTGGCAGAAAACGTAAGTTTAATTCTGCGTTTTGCTTCAGAGTGAGGGGAGGAAAACCAAAATGTGCTTTACCCAGTTATCGTACTCATTTATTCACAAGCACCTCAACTTTAACCAAGATTTTCGACAAAATAATTTTTATGCACATTTTGAACATTTATTGATAGGTCTTAACCTAAAGTATTTGAAATTGCAAAAAAAATGATTTTCTAAAAAAATGGGCTTTACCCATTTTCAGTGCCTCAATTCTATGAAGTTAAAGGATAAAATAGTTAAGGATAGAAGTTAAGGGATAAAATAGTTAAGGATAGAAGTTAAGGGATAAAATAGTTAAGGATAGAAGTTAAGGGATAAAATAGTTAGGATAGAAGTTAAGGGATAAAATAGTTAAGGATAGAAGTTAAGGGATAAAGTAGTTAAGGATAGAAGTTAAGGGATAAAATAGTTAAGGATAGAATAGGGATAAGAATAGGGAATAGGATAAATAGTTAATATATAATAGGGATAAAATAGTTAATGATAGAAGTTAAAGGATAAAATAACCTGCAGATTTAAAACAACAAAGCAACCTATTTGTTTTTCTGCCCATTTGTCCGACGATGGAACTCCCACTGTTTGCCATCGATTTCCATTTAAATTCCAGCCATCATTGAGGATCGGTAACGAAGCCCAGTAAAGTCGTTACTCGTTCGATGAGCGTCGTTGATTGGAAGAGAATCTTTTAATGAGAATATAGAGTTGAGAATGCATTGAACTCGAAGACTGACATAAAAGAGGGGGTGGCAGTGGAAGGGGATGGTGTTTCGTTAGAGGAAAATATATTGCGTTCTGGATGCTTGTAACTCCTGCAATGGAATGAACAGTCCATTCATCAAACTCGATCGCTCTGCTACTCGAGTTACGCCATCTTAATATTTCCGTTTTTTTTTTTTCTGTCATGCGACACTGCGTTGTAGTGTTCTTGTATTCTCTTTGGAACTTGAGAGTTTAATTTAATACCAATAACGATTTCCTTCCGTGTTTGACGATATTAATGACTCCGCAACCAACAGGTGTTTTGCTTGTTCCTTATTGGGGTAACGGTACCGCTGAAATGAATCTTTCAATCAATTTCATTAAAAAGTATTGAAATTGATATTATATATTGATAATTCTTGATAAATAATTCCAATCAAAAATCAGTTAATGCAATTATTAGCATCGTTAAGTTCAAAAGTTTACAATTTACAAATTCTTGATCAGACGCAGAATTGATTAAGTAGAAAAGATCGATTTTGGCCAGACGATGTAACTTTCAAAAATAAATTCATTTTTCCATAGTTTATTGTTTGTTATAAATATCCTTTTCAGATATGTGCTGAGGATTAAGTAGAAAATAACATTTTAGTAGGACGTAACATTTTAATTAATGTAACGTATTAAATATTTATTAGATAGGTTACGTTTAAGTGGAAAAGATTGATTTTGGTCAGGCGATGTTATTTTCATAAATACTTTCGTCATTTTTCCATAGTTTATTTGTTATTATTATACTTATCAGGTATGATGACCGTTAAGTAGAAAAGGCTGTCTTAAGTGAGATATAAAATTATTATTAAATATGAATTAGAGAAGTTTTCATTTAATTGGAAAATGTTGAATTCACGAATAAAAAGAATCGAACCTCCCTTATAAAAATATAACTTAGGTATACGACTTTGTGATGTAGAATGTGAAAATTAAAAATCCTGCTTTAAAATCAATCTGAAATTTACATAATTGATAAAGTCTACATATCGATTTCCCAATTGCTTAAATCAGTAATATAAATTAATATTCTAAAGAATTTTTTTATTCATACTTTCGTAATGATTCCGTATCATTTCTGAAAATTGAAATCCATGTCAGATTCTTGGCTTTTTACGTCAAATATTAATTGATTTTCTATATAATTAACGGTAATTTAAATTAATATGACACGGACTTAAAACGTGCCGAATTTTATATTCAATTTTATGGTTATTGAAATTTAGTGATGCATCGTTGAATGCCAGTCGCAAATTTTAAATCTCGCCCCTTTGGGTATGTTTAAGAACGTCAGGGAGAAATTGCTTCACCATTATTGGGCTTTATTTTATAATTAAGCGAGAGTGCCGCCTCCGGATTAGGATGGTTTAATTAAAATTTTATAGCCAATAAAGCTTATGCGAATACGTGACGGGAAATCAAATATCGCACGTTTTCTGAATTCAACAGGATTCACATGGAAGTAATCACGTTTAGATTCATGTCCTTCCATAAAAATTCTTATTTAAATATTTGTCGGTAACAGAAATTCGGTTATTTTCTAATTCAGAACAAATATTGAAAAATTTTTAAAGTTGTCTTCATTATTGTGATCCCACGACGCCTGACATATGCAACCCAATAAGCTTCGGCGTAAAACGTAAGTTTCTGCATAAGAATAAGGATCACTTTTCCTGTTAAATAAACTATTTTTTTTTAATTTCTTACAAAATACAATTCACAAATTTTACGTTTTTTTTCGTTGTATGTTTCCCAATAAAAATAAATATTTGGACAGAAGACAGAATAATTGAAATACATGTTTTAAGTTGAAATTTTGAGTAAAAGAATTTAGAATTATTGTCAATAAAAATTCGAAATGTTTATAAACATATTTCTATCAATATTAGTTTCTATTTTCTTTCAACAATATATGGGTCGTTGCCAAAAAGTTGTGAAACTTGTCCTATCGAAAAAAAAATATTCTCAAAAAAGTTAAAGTATTTTTTCCATTAATTGTGATTTAAAATAAAACGAAAACACCATTTTATCAGTTTTGTAGAGGAGATAAATAATTTACATATTAGGAAGGTTACCGAGTGGAAAAAAAGAAAAATAAATTTCAAAATAATTTTTTAAGTATGTAGAATAAAGATAAAAAATTTTCAAAATATTGTAAAAATTTCTTTTCTTGCACTTTATTTAACTTGCCTCTAGATTTTCGATTATATTTTTATTTAATTAACATTTTTTAAATGGGTTACCGAGTACACATTATTATAAATCGTACGGTACATAATTTGCAGAAATCTTTTGAAGTTGCGAACAATAAACATGTTTCTGTTTACTTAAACATGTTTCTGTTTAATAAACATGTTTCTTATACAAGCACTTGCGTAGGACTAAAATTAATGAGTCTTTGATTTTTTAGATTTCTTAAAGTGATTTTTTCCAAATTTTAACTTAAAATGTGAGGGTTACCGAGTAAACATGAAACTTCAGGGACAAACTTCTAAACATTTATAAACATCCTCAAATCTAAAATATTTATCCCTATTCATGATTTTTAGATTCATTAACATAATACAAATGATTCATATGAGTATCAATCATTTATAAAATTTTGCTATCATTATTTCGTAATTTTAGTTTGTGAATCTGTACTTGAGGACATGTTACCGAGTGGACATTTTTAAAATTTTAGGTGCCTTTGTTTAGAAATGGGAAATTATTTTTGGTGAAGTAGTTTTTGGTGAAGTTTCAAAATTTCAGGTGCCTTTGTTTAGAAATGGAAATTTCCCATTTCTAAACAAAGGCACCTGAAATTTTGAAACTTCATCAAAAACTACTTCGATGCAAATACTTTATCGCAGTGGTATTCAAAAAAATATATTAAATAATGAAAATGTTTAAAACAGTCAGGACTTGAATTTCACAACTTTTTGGCAACGACCCATATCATTTCTTTTTCTGGTGTTTTCGCAGTAAAATTTTGTATGTTTCTTTTATATTCGGTTTTCTCTTTTATAAGAATTCATTTAGATTTTCAGCTCTTCTATGAGATTGTGCTAATTTCATGTTGTTTACTGCATTTTTGAAAAATTGTCTTTCAGAACCAACTAATGATCTCTCATAACTGAAGTGGAATCATTAAAGCCTCCCTTTCGATTAAATGAAAGTTTACTTTTTCTTAATTTTTAAATATTAGGAAGTTAAGCTTCCCAGCAAACCATTTTACGCAAAGAAAAATAATTTTTGCACCTGTGTTTTTATTTCTTTTTACTGCTTTCATATTATTTGCGTATTCTTATTAATGAGAAATATATTTTTTTATTGCAATTAGCAGTGATGATCCTTGCATAAATTGCAATGTCAGGTAGAACATAACTGATATTATTTTTAAGTGGAGAAAGGCAGGGTGAGACATTAAGGTCGGATTTTCGAGCCATTTATTGGGTTACTCGACCTGTTGACCCCCCACGTCAAATGTACGTACGTCAGAGCCCCGCGGATGGACCACGATCATGAAAATAAGAAGAAGTATGATTTATAATACCGTAATGGGAGCGCGAGATGATATGGCTGTATTGTTGGCCCGCGGGCCTTATTCCTTATTGCATGGCTGACCTTAAGCACCCATGGCGAACACGATCGTCCTGCATCGATAGAACCTTTTGCAAAGTTGGCCACGATCGACCACGTCCGACCATAATAGTTGACCTCAGACATGCACGTGAGGTCTTCCAACATGCTTTTTGCCGATATATACACAAGATTCTTATCGATTGTGCTATACATTGCGCGCTCTATAAATTACTTTAATTATTAGACCTGGCTCACATGTTTTATTTTATTGTCTTCATCTCAGCTTTAAATTAATTCAATTCCTTTGTCTGATAAATGATTACATGATTCTTCTAATTATTTTTCAGCTCTACCCCTACATCTCGCGAAATTCCCTACATATTTCAGAAATATTACCCTGCAAGATTGGGAATATTTCACATAAAATAGCATTAATGTGACTGCAATTAAAAAATGTCTGTCACTTACAATATTGCACCGAAATATTTTCGTAATATTTCTTTGAAAGCACTTTTTATGATTTTAAAAGTTGCTGAAATGTTTTACAGAAATATTGACGAAATATTGCAATGCAATCTGTATATATTTTCTGAATTGAAAGTTGATGGAATGTTGTTACTATTGTAATGCAACATTTTTTGAATTAAAAGTTTCTACTATTTCATGGAAATATTGAGAAAATATTGCAGTGCAACTTTCAGTGCAGAAAATTTATATTGCACTGCAATTATTTTTGCTATTATTGCATGGACATATTGACAAAATATTGCAGTGCAACATTGTAGCAACTTTTAATGCAGAAAATATATATATATATATATTGCATTGCAATATTTCAACAATATTTCCGTGAACCAGTCAATCAACTTTCAAAGTCATAGGAAAGTATATCACAAATAAATATTACGACAATATTTCCGTACAACATTCTAAAAACTTTCAAAGTCATTAAAAGCATCTTCTATAGAAATATTTTGATAATACTTCTATACAATATTGCAAGTTTCGGAAATTTTTTAATTGCAGCCGCATTGATGCAATATTATGTATAGTATTCCCAATCTTGCAGAGCAATATTCCTGTAATATTCAGGCAATATTTCGTACAAACCACGATTGTAAAAACTCAGCCAATTTTTCATGTAACTGAAATGTAGATAAATGTCTTGAAATATGTGAAATGACGAAAGGGTAAAGTACGATTAATTCATTAATTATTTTCAAAACATTACACCATAAAAAACCATAAATGTCTTAAAATATGTGAAATGACGAAAGGTTAAAGTAAGATTAATTCATTATTTATTTTCAAAAAATTACATATAAAAAGTACACTATAAAAATTTAAGGTGTAAACACTTTAAAACATACTAAACAAGGGTATAAATTTACGCAGCATACATTCAGACATGTTCAACAGAAATTAAAATGTAAACATTTTAAGATTTAACATAACAGCATTTATAGTTCTTTATTTAACCCTTTCAGGTATACATTTTTTTATGTCAGAAAACAATTTTTCCTGCGTCTAATGACTACTTGAGGATCTAAAGAAACAAAAAAATCAATATCAGAAAATCGAAAATTTTCGACATTTTCAAATTTTTTCTAGCAAACTAATAATGATTTTTTACCTGAAAAATAGTATATAGCATCGAAAATTTTCTGAGGAAGTAAAAAATATTATTTCAATCTGATAGCACCAAAAATAACTTAGTCATACATAAAAAACTGAAAAATCAAGGTGTATCATATATGATAAGCTGCGCATCAAAGGGTTAAAAAATGTGATTAAATAAAAAATTTACAGTACACTTAGCGTAAGGTAGTACTTTTAGGAAAAAAGTTGACCATTTTAAGTCCCTACCATTTTTCACACATCCTGTGATTAATTAATTTTTTCTAAATGTATCTGAGCAAGGACTCACATCAGGACACACTTTAGTAAAGTCTTCAAATTTTAACCGACTTCTTTTAGAAATTATAAATAAAAATGTTTGTAAAATGTCGGGTTACGCGATGTCCCAAACTGCAAATTTAAAATAGAAAATTGCTAGATAATATCAAAAATATTTTCTTTAATAATTTGAGCTTATGAAAATCGATTAAAATTAATTGGAAAAGATGATTATGGAGTGATAAGTTGAATATTTTTAGTTAAAGATGCGAAAAATCGCTCCAAGGTCTGTTCCCAAATTTTGTGTCACTTTTTTCGATTTTGCTATTTTGAAATAAAACGCGAAGATCATCATTCAAACTATTCAAAATACTACGTAGATTTGTTAATTTTAGGCTAAGGAACATTTTCATACAGTTGAAAATCGATTTCTCATCAATATTTTTAAACAGCAGTCAATAATAATCACTATTTTTGCACAATATGTTTCAAAAAATGTCATATTTATCGAAATATTAATTCAAAATCTTATTAAACGAGAGGATATATTGAAGATGTGAAGTCAATATCAAATAAATCGCGCAATAACATGTGTTCCATATTTTTAATAATTTTTACCTGATTTTGGAATATTTTTAAAAGATTTTTCAAATATTTATATTCCCAAATAGCACAAGTTGTTTCCTGTAACTTGACCTGGCAATTTTCGTGAAAGCTTCGACAGCGTTTACTCAGGAAACATTTGCTGTAAATTTTCATGGAAGATTCAATTAAAATCATTTCCTGAGATTGTTCCAGAACATTTGTGAGGATAATAATGAAAAAATTAAAAATATAAACATTCCGTGCAAGATTTTTATTTCTTTAAAAATATGTATAGGTAAATCTTTTCAGGCCTTCTTCATCTCGACAAGACACCAAGGATCCTAAGCAAATCATCCTGAAAAAGATACGCACAGGTTAGACGTTTAGAGGTTAGGTAAAAGTATCAAATTAATATAACACGAGGTATAATTTTTGGAAAAATAATTAAGAATTGGAGGAGAGTACCCGCGATAATAATATTTATTAATTAAACAGAAAATTCAACGGATTTTTCAGATACTTTAGGATTACTTTGAAACACTAACCTTTTCGCTTTTAGAAGACAACCAGAATAAAGTTCGAAAATTGTCGGTAATTTATCTTTTATCCTTTTCTGCCCTGTAGCGCCATCTTTGTCTAGAAAAAGATGGCACTATAGAGAAGAAAAGAATAAAAAATAAATTACCGAGAATTTTCGAACTTCCTATGCATTCACATTACTTAAAAACATTCAGAATTGAAGTAAGACTCCATGCTTATTTTGCAGAAACAGAAGTATAGGAGTTATTTTCGTATAGAATTATTCATAACTATCACAAATGTATTCCTTGTTCTCTATTTCGTTGTCTCATACTCTCTTGGGTTTGTCGTGTTTAAAAAACATATTTTAGGCGGCATGGAATAATT
>JBAGKK010001118.1:0-12673 GCA_037177015.1 Euceroptres primus | reverse complement strand
ATTCAGTTTTGAAATAAAATGCTAAGAGAGTATTTTAGAATTAACTTAATAGAGAAATATATTTACAATCCAATAAAAGAAAAGTGTGAAACGGGAAAATGGTTCGGAAACATTGTTAGAAGCGCGAGAAATTTACTCGGTTATGATGAAAAAGTATGCTATATTAGATCAGACAAGGGAACAGAGTTCATGGGGTATACTGTCGAAGTCTTAAATAAATTGGGTGCGGAGTGGGACCTTACAGAATAAGGTCAGGTCGTATATTTATGATTCAAAGCTTCCAGAAAATTTGTGGGACTTAGCCGTGAATGCAGCTGTATACGTATATAATCGGACTCCCCACAAAGCTAACAATATGATCACTCCTTTAGAAGCATTTGCTCCCAATCGTAATTTTGATGTAAATCAAATCAAACGTTTCGTGTGTGTAGCGTACATCAAAGTACAATGAGAAGTAAGTCCCAAATTCAGGTATGAAGGCAGGCGTGTTATTTTAGTGGGTTATACTCCTACAGGCTTTCAGTTCTTGAAGCCTGAAAAAGGGAAGTACTATGAGAGCAGGGGCGCACGCTTTAGCGAGAATTCAGTGTACGGAGACAAATACGAAAAGGGAACTATGAATGAATTCCTTGCTGAAACGGGCAAGATGGATAAAGAAAAATGGTTTGTCGAATTTGAGGAGAGAGAAGAATCATTGCAAATTGATGAGCAGATAAAAGCTTAAGTAATGTTTTATGAAATAAGAGAATTTGAGAAAGAATCAGAAATTACCAACAAGACGGACGAAGTCTACTCAGCATTATTGGCTAACGTGAACTCAGACCCATCGAGTTACAAAGAAGCAGTGCGCTCAAAAGAAAGCAACAAATGGATAGGCGCGATCAGAGAAGAACTGGACTCAATGTCAAAAAATAAAGTGTGGCGAGTAGTAAATCGACCAGTAGATTCACAAAGAGGTGAGAAAACTAACATAGTCGACTCAAAATGGGTGTTCAAAAAGAAATATGAGGCTAACGGTAGAGTAAAGTACAGGGCGCGTTTGGTGGTACGAAGCTTTAAGGATAAAAATGTTTATGAACTCAGTGAAACTTATGCTCCGGTTTCGAGACTGCCTCTAGTGAGAACCGTCTTTGCAGTTATAAATAAATTTGACCTTGACGTATGTCAGCTTGACGTAAAAACCGCTTTTCTTAATGGTACTATAGATAAAGAGATTCCAGATATGGAGACTCCAGAGGGAGCGGAAAATTCAATAGGCGAAAGTAAAAATCGGGTGTGTGAATTAAAGAGAGCTCTATATGGGTTAAGCATAAGTCAAAAGCGATGGAATGACAAATTTACGGAGGTAGCTTTGAGCTTAGGACTTAAAAATTCAGATTTGGAACCATGTTTATCCACCTGGAGGAATAGCAATAAATTTCTCTTGCTGTTACTTTATGTGGATGACATTATTGTAGCTTCAAATGATTTAATGAAGCTTGACGAGGTCAAAGGGTAACTTAATACAGAATTTGAAATAAGCATTTTGGGCGAGCCAAGGGAGTTTCTTGGAATTTCGATTAGGCGAAATAGAGACTAACGTGTATTAGAACTGTCTCAAGAAAAGTACATCGAGAAACTCTTGGAAAAATACGGGTTTGACGAAGCATACCCACAAAGATCGCCCATGGTAACAACGCAAGTTGCAAATCGGGCGAGAAAGATGCGAGAATGTGGTTATGACGGTGAGGATCGAGACTTAGACAAAACAGAACTAAATGCCCCTTACAGAGAAGTGGTAGGATATTTGTTGTACTTGACAGGCGCGACGAGACCAGACATAAACTATGCAGTAAATTTTCTCAGCAGGCATCAGGTAAACCCCGCAGAACATGAGTGGGCAATGGCTAAAAGAGTTTTTAGGTACCCTAAAGGGACAAAAAATTTTTCCCTTAGATATACAGGCGTGAAAAATGATATTCAAGGGTACTCAGATGCCAGTTTCTCAGACTGCAAGGGCTCCCTGACCACGAGTGGGTATGTTGTGAAATTGTTCGGGGATGCAGTGTCATGTAAAGTTCTAAAGCAACCATATGTCGCTCTGTTCACATGTCAGGCTGAATACGTAGCCATGAGCATAGCGTGTCAGGAAATGATGTCCTTGAACAATTCATTAAAGTTAATCCTGTATAAATCATATAATCCTGTGCTCCTGTGGTGTGACAATAAAGCAGCCGTTGTCAATGCAGAAACAAGCGGTAGGAATAAGTTGAGACATATGTCAGAGATAAAAGAACATTGTGTCAAGGAGTGCGTAAAACTCAACCGAATAAAACTTAAATGGACAAGGTCTAAAGATCAAATCGCGAATATTTTTACCAAACCGCTTTCGTATGAGTTGCACGAAAATTTAACAATGAAACTCTTTAATCTTTAAAATTCTATTAATGTAATTAACATGTGTAATTGTTATGTTTTAGGAGACTAATTCTTCAACTTCGTTTTTAACCATGAACCGACTACAGCCTAGGGAAAGATACGGAAACTAAATTGAGGAAATGAAAATATATGTTTATATACAATGACTAGGCAAAAAATGCAATTAAATTGAAATTTCATTAACTGTAATAAAGAGTCTTCGAGCAGTAGGGAGGGAATGTCAGAATTATACGATAGAGGCGCCAGCTCTACGGCTTTCTGTCAGGCCCTATCTCTCTCCGTGTGTTGCGTGGCAGTCGTGCCATGTCCCCACTCTTTTGTACTGTATTGAGTTGGCAACAAAAAGTCGTTGTGTACGCATCGGGAGCGCTGCTTATTGAATAATTACTGTTAAACGAATTCTGAGTTCTCCACTTATTTTGCGAGTCTCACCCGAAAAATCCTAATTAAACCTTCAAAGATCTACCAATTTTCCATTAACTGTTTTTTTACCGGATAATTAATTTTCGTTTTAATTGTGAAAAATACTGTTAAGAACTTAAAAACTAACTTTTCTTCACCTAAGACTTTCGAAAAAATTATGGGATTGTATTGTGCTTTAGCACACTTCTTTAAGGCTTAAAAAGAAAGGAATAGTTCGTTATTATACTTTATATTATACTTTATATTATAGTATATTATACTTTTTATATATATATATACTTTATATTATAGTATATTATACTTTTCTTCTTCTAAGACTTTCGAAAAAATTATGGGATTGTATTGTGCTTTAGCACACTTCTTTAAGGCTTAAAAAGAAAGGAATGGATCGTTATTATCGTTTTTATCAACGGTTTTAGTTTTATGCATCAAAAAACGCTTTTCGAAAATTAAATAAACCATCTAAATTTCTTCTCTCAAAATCGGTGAAATCCTTGAAAATTTTTTTAATCTAGTAAAATCTTTTGAAATCAGTAAATATTTCTTAAAATTCATTGAAATATTCTAAAATCCGTGGAAGTCGTTTATATTCATTAAAATCTGTCGGAATCTTTAGAAATCTCCTAAAATTCATTGGAATCTAACCAAATATCATGAAATCTTTTACAATATTTAAAAATTCTCTGAAATCCTCTAGAGATCGGTGAAATTCTCTACTATCCAGTGAAATATTTTGAAATACGTAAAAGATATTTCAAATATTTCAAAGTCCATGGAAATTTTTCAAAATTCTTTAAAATCTGTTACAGTTTTTTTTTTATTTGGTGAAAACATAGCCCATAGCCAAAGGCCAATTTCCGGCTCTATACTCTATTACTCTATATGTAACTTAACAGATGCCTTAATCATGGCATCAACCATCTGTATATTATGCTTTTGCAAGTTGCCGAGAACTTACTATAAATTCATTAATAGCAACAATGAAATCTGAGCGTTGTAACATTCTAAAACTTAATTTTTAGAAATCGCTAAAAATCCGGTGAAATCTGATCAAATCTTAGCAATCTCTTAACATTTTCCAAAATCCTTTAAAATTTTTGTTTTTCGATTATTTTAAGCGACAATTTTCGGTTTAACCAAAACCATTGGTTATAACACGCTGCTTAATGAATTGAACATTTCTCCTTGGAATTTGAAAATGTGTGTGAAAGCGCAAATCATCGGAATATTTCGGGCTGGGCTTGATCTAAGGGATGGAATAATGCAACTCCATCTTCCAGATTTTTAATCTATCTGACTGGGTCTGGTTTAGCTTTTCACGGCAAAGGGTTAGATCAAATAATTTCTGTACGAGAGTGTACCTGAGCAAATGCTCGTCTGAAAAACGTTTGCAAAATTTTGTTCCCTTTTTGAGATTTTTGGAAAAAGTAAATTACTGTGATAACGTGATTGATTAGACAATTTGAGAAATCCATGCAAAAGATCGAGCGCGAAGCGCGAGAATCGTGATGAGAATGTGTTCCTGATGGTCGATAGAACCTTAAGTAAGTTAATTGCCATCTGAACTTAAATCAAAAACAAAGTCACAATCTCAAATTTCTAAAGAATCAATAAAATTTTACTGAGTCGCAAGCATAATCGCTTCAAACGTATTTTAATAAGAGAGAAATTCAAGTATCATGCTGAAATTTCGAAAAATAATAAAGAATATATTGAAGAATCAATGTCGGGTGCGTTTCAGTTTTTATTTTTAAAAAAATTTCAAAAATAATATTTTTTTGAAATAAAAATATGAAGCACACCAGACATTGATGCCTGAATATATTTTTTATCATTTACCATAATTTCAGCGTGATATTTGTATTTCTTTCTCAATAAACCTGTCGAATATATAAATAAAAAACGGTCGGTAATTAGATGTATATGACACACTGTTAAGTTCATATTCATAAAATTACCAAATTTACTTACGGCAGTAAAAGTAAATCACGAGGAGTAAACTTGACTCTGCACAAAGAACGACGAATATTCCGTGAGCCCGGAAGTGCACTCAAACTAGCGAGCAAAGCAACCTTCGCGTGCGAAGGTCGAAAATATCGAAGCGCGTGGCGCGACGATCAATAGTATCGGAGCGCGAAGCGCGACGAGTATTTTGGATCGGAGTGCGAAGCGCGACAGCCACTTCGCGCGCCCTAGGTACGCTCAAACTTGAGAGCGTAGCCAGTCACGCGCGAAGTGCGCGATGAGAATGTGCCCGCGCCCCCGAAGGGGGCCGGGCAGATTTTTTAACCTCAAATAACGTTGATGGATTTCTACTTTCATACAAAAATTGAAATAAATCTTTTCTTGTGGGAGCGACCTCCATTTTAATTATATATATTAGTAAGTGTTACAGTGTTACAGCCATAGTGTTACAGTGAAAAATAACTATTTTTCACTGTAACACTATGGCCACTATGAAATGATTCTTTCAGACATTCTAAATATTACTTACAGGTAATAAAAATCACTTCTTCAAACCAAAGATCATAGTGACATTTGATTTACGGAAACAAAAGAAGGGTCAACATTTTCTCAATTGTTTTGAACAACTTCAGATATTATTGGATCAAACCTAATCTAGCACGTTCTTATTTTGAAATAGTCATGAAAACATATTATTTTATATAGAAATTTATTTTGTTAAAAAAGCCGCACGTATGCGCACGTAATTTTGGCGTGATTTTGAAGTATAGATACCAGCCAACAAAATGCATATAGTCCTAATGTCGAACCATGTCGAATCGTCAAAATAAATGAAATCAAAAACGATAATTTTTCAAATTTTTACGTTTTAGATAATAAGATCCGCGTTTACTTTATGATTTTGATACATAAGCCATATTTATTTGCCTCAGAAATAAGCTAGTATATTGAAATTATTCTATTATTGAAGCCTTAAGGGTATTGGATAAACGACTTTGAAAATGGCCGACTGGCTCTGAAATTTTTCTAATTCCAAACCCCCAATTTTTCCGGCACTAGAAAATACGTATATTTAATTTTAATTTTTATTGAGATGAAATTAAATTATACTTACGCGTACTGTAGTGATCTCGCAGTCGATAAAATTTTGTTATTTGTAGATGGGACAAAGTTTCGTCTGAAAGTATTTTGTACATTCCGAGGAAGCAGACGAAAATTTAGAAAGAGATGGTCGATAGAAGAAGCCACACTTGACAAAAATATATTTTCTGCACGACACCGACACTTTTGGCGAACTTTTATAATCAACGCAAAATTCTAAGACTCTATTCTTTCTTATTATAATAAGAATTTGGCCATCTATTGCGGTAAACGCCGTCGAAGTTAAATATTGGAAAGACATAATCCAGAAGAAGAGAGGTAAAAAATCTGACGTCTGAGTTCATTCGAAGCAGACGAAACTTGATTACACTTGCAAACAATACATTCTCACTCACAAAACTGACACTTTTGACGAACTCTTAGGATCAATGCAAAATTCTAAGACTTTATTCTTTCTTATTATAATAAGGAATTGAAATCTTTTGGAAATCAATTCTGAATCGAGCTGCATCAATAATATGATGGAGAAATTACTTGGAGAACCCACCTAGTGGTCCTAAGAGATCAACTCTTGTAACTGCACTATTATCGACCGCTACTGGAAAGCTGAGCTGATAATTATTTTTCTTATTTATTTTACCAAATTCTCCTTGCAGAAATAATGATTGATCTAAAAATACGAAAATAAACCAGCTTTTGCGAAGAGAAATGTGGAAAAAATGTGTGCATTTGTAATTCGTACATAAAATGTGCACGCGAGATTTAGAAAATTTATACAAGTTTTTAGTTATAATTATTACAGTATTATTATATATTATTATAATGTATAATATATCATTTGTGCTCGATGCGCTTTTTGGCCAATTTCGAGAAAAACTGGTTTGAAAAATTCAAAGCACCTCATATGTCCATAGCGACAATGACTTGCAGATGATCCAATGGCTCAGGCGATAGGGTGCTTGGCTTAGGAGCAAAAGGTTGCGCGTTCGATTTTCGATGCCCACATTTTTTCATTTTATTTAATTACATGCTCATTTATTTAATTATTTGTATCATTTATTGAAACTATGTAAATATTATAATTTTTTAATATATATGTTATTGACAAATTGCGAATTTCTGACTTTATTTCAGGGAGTGGTACAGATATTTTCAAGAAAAATTTCATTCAATTACTTTTTATTTATATTATGGCTAAATTAGCGTAAATAAAATAATAATTTTCTTTTCCAAATTTGGATAGTAGCTGTAGAAATCAAATGAACGCGCAACCTTCTGCTCCTAAGCCAAGCACGCCTGAGCCATTGGATCATATGCAAGTCAATGTCGCTATGGACATATGAGGTGCTTTGAATTTTTCAAACCAGTTTTCCTCGAAATTGGCCAAAAAGCGCATCGAGAACATATATTATATTATATGTTATAATAATATATAATAATACTGTAATAATTATAACTAAAAACTTGTACAAATTTTCTAAATTTTGCGTGCACATTTTATGTACGAATTACAAATGCACACTTTTTTTCCACATTTCTCTTCGCAAAAGCTGGTTTATTTTCGTATTTTTAGATCAATCATTATTTTTGCAAGGAAAATTTGGTAAACTAAATAAGAAAAATAATTATTAGCTCAGCTTTCCTGCAGCGGTCGATAAAAGTGCAGTTACAAGAGTTTATCTCTTAGGACCACTAGGTGGATCTCCAAGTAACTTCTCCAACATATTATTGATGCAGCTCCATCCAAAACTGATTTCCAAAGGATTTCAATTCGGCGCCGTTTACCGCAATGAATTAATAAATTATTATTATAATAAGGAAGAATAAAGTCTTAGAATTTTGAATTGACCCTAAGATTTCGTCAAAAGTGTCAATGTTGTGAGTGAAAATATATTGTTTGCAAGTGTGATCAAGTTTCATCTGCTTCGAATGAACTCAGAGGTTAGATTTTCGATCTCTCTTCTTCTGGATTATGTCTTCCCAATATTTCACTTCGACGCCGTTTACTGCAATAGATGGCCAAATTCTTATTATAATAAGAAAGAATAGAGTCTTAGAAGTCTTAGAATTTTGCGTTGATTATAAAAGTTCGTCAAAAGTGTCGGTGTCGTGCAGAAAATATATTTTTGTCAAGTGTGGCTTCTTCTATCGGCCATCTCTTTTTAAATTTTCGTCTGCTTCTTCGGAATTTATTAAATACTTTTAGACGAAACTTTGTCCTATCTACGATTAACAAAGTTTTATCGACTGCGAGATCACTACAGTACACGTAAATATAATTTAATTTCATCTCAATAAAATTAAAATTAAATATACGTATTTGCCAGTGCCGGAAAAATTGGGGGTTTGGACTTAGAAAAATTTCAGAGCCTGTCGGCCATTTTCAAGGTCGTTTATCCAATACCCTTAATCATTAAAACTATTCCAAAATACAAAAAAGGCATGTTAAACTTATGTGTAAGAAACACACATTATCAGTTTCGACCTACATTAAAAGGACTGAGTAAGCGACAATAAGACCTTGAAAAATTTTATGCTTATGTAAAATGATACCTCAATAAGTGAAGAAAAGAAATATAGTTTCAAAAATTAATTTGAAAATACTTGCCAACATTGACTTTTGTCCTCTTAACGGGCCACTGTGCAATTTTACGATCTGAGGAGTAGCTACCATAGAGGAAAAAACGAAAAAATCTAAATTCCAAGAAATTCTATAAGTCTGCTAATTTTCCATTTCTTTAACCTTTTATTGTTGGTCGTAAAGTGAATAAATATGTGATCAAATATCATATTACTGTTTTCTAGTTCACTGTCAATCTACTTATGAATTTCGCCTTTGTTTTTGCGGGATTTACCCATGTGTCCCCGTAACCTCAGAGTAGAGACTAGGTTGAAAGTTATCTTGATGATAAATTAACCTTCAATATAGGGATAACTAAGAATTAAGGCAGGTTAATTTATCTTTCAATCACTCTTAACAAAAACACCGAACACGGCTTCCATCGAAAGGAAGTGTTTCCCGCTATTTACTCCGAGGACCACAGAGGAAAGGTTCCCACGAGGTTCCTAAAAAAACTTAATTGTTTCTTATGCAGAATGATCTGCTGATTCCGAATATATAGGGTGCTTCCCGAGAATTTATTTGAGCTACTTTTTGACTCGATTAATTGTTAACATTTTTTCAAAATTACAAATTACATACTTGATTCTCTCGTCTTTGTCTCTGTTTTAGGATTGTTGAAATGATCTGCGCAGGATCTGGCCGGAGTTTTTGATTGTTGTAGCCCTCCTGTTGCTATTAAAACTTTTTTGCAGCAGAGACACACAGACTCAGTATTTTCCAATTTTTAAATTTTTTAAAAATCTTCACTATTAGTGGAGTCGAAAAATGCTCTAAATAAATTCTCTTCCTCTCAATAGTTACTGCATGATAGTGAAAAAAAATTTTTCAAATATTACTAAATTTGGCCTAGAAACGGTTTTTCCATAAAAACTTATTTTGTTGTTTTTTTCATAAACTATGCGTCCAATTAATTTCTACCATAAATGAAACTTTTGCGTTTCGATTGCGTCTAATATTATTTAAGAAAAATAATTTAAAAATTGACTTAAATGAACGAGTTTCAACGATTTTTATGGAAAATAGAAAATGTTGAATAACTAATAAGTGGCCAAAAATTCGAAAGGATATATATTCGGAATCAGAAGATTATTCTGATTAATAATCAATCAAGCTTTCTGGGGACCTCGTGGTGGATACAAAAGTGCTTCTGGCCCCCGGACTAATTTGCGACCGCCGTGAATTTACGAAAATTGCCTCTATATAGAATGATTTTACGATCTTCCTATGGGAATTTCACGGGAAATTCTCCCTAGTTCAATTAAGAAACTTAACTGTAAACTTCAAATTTACTTTTTTTTAAACACATTCTGAAACTAGGATGGGCAAAAGATGTCAGGCTTCTTCTAAAGTTGCAGGTTTATTGACCTTGTGTTGGCCAATAATTACAATTTTATTAAAATTTCTAAAACCACTTTAGAGTTATTGAAAAGGGTTATAGTTATTGCATCAGTATCTAGGAATAATTCGGATTGGAATTTTTTAAATCTATTATTCAATAGTAACAAATAAATCTTAAATTTGTGAGCGGCTGGAAAAGAAACCAACGCATAGTGGGTCAAATCCCAAACAGCTGGCCAAAACTATTAAATGTTTTTCAATCGAGTTGAAACGCACTATTCGGGGGTTTTTGGGGTCGCTGATTACAAATATGAAGTCAAAATTTAAAACAACAAAATAGCGGATCCAATAAATGAAAATTTTTTAGCATGCTCACCCACCTGGGTGAGTTTGGATTCAATAAATAAAAATTTTTTAGCATGCTCACCCAGGTGGGTGAGCAAAAAACTCAAAAAAAAATTTTTGATTCTCTTGAAAATTGGTATAAGAGGGTTTTAGAGGTACCTGCTTTCGAATCAAAAGTCAAAAATTTGAAATTCAAAATGGCGGATCCACTATGGCAGGCCAGTATGCTAAAAAAATTTTTGATTCTCTTGAAACTTGATATAAGGGAGTTTTCGAGGTCGCTGGTGACGAATCTGAAGTGAAAATTTACAAAAACTTAACATTATTCAAATACATTTCTGAATATTTGGGTATTAGTGAATAAAAGCAGTGAAATCGAAAAACTTTATTATAAAACAATTATGTATTTATTTTAATAAAATCCACATTTCTATGCTTCGTCGTATATTGAATCGTGTGAAGGACAGTCGCTTCATTTAACTGGTGGATATGTAAAGCTTTCTTCATCCATGCAAATACTTGGTAGAAGTAATAATTTAGCTGTTTCTGGCAGCAACGATGCTGGAAGTAAGTAGAATACCACTATATAAATTTTAAATGATGTTAATTATCTGTTAAAGAGAAATAAACAAATGAATTTAATGGTAAATAACGAAAAAACGCTACGAAAATTAGAAATACGTAGAGAAAACCTTTAAAGTTCTGTAGAGTTCTGTGCCCGCACCTACCCCAGGATGTAGAATGTTCTTTAGCAGAAAATTTAAAATCCAGCTGCCTGAAACTGTCCCCCTGACTTTGTGCATGTGTTTTTCATAAAAAACATATAATTTGTTATAAGAAGTAGATATTGTTCGTTATATACGGAAAATATAGACAACTGTTTCTAATAAGAGTAATACGGTTTTAAAAAATGTATGCAGTAGTGTATTCATATTAAGGGCCTTATGTGAGCCTAATCAGTCCCAAATAATTTTTTTCTCTGATAAACCCTCATTCATTATTAATAATTTCAATTCTACGCTCAAAAATAGGAAAATTTTGCACTGTGACATTTTTTTATAAACATCTTCCAAAAGGCAAAAAATTGCATTTAAATGTATGATAATTGAAATTTCAAATGCAATTTTGGGCCTTTTGGAAGATGTTTATCAAAAAATGTCAAAGTAAAAAATTTTCCTATTTTTAAACGCAGAATTGAAATCCATAATAATGAATGGGGGTTTATCAGAGAGAAAAAATATTTGGGCCTGATTAGGCTCACATAGGGTCCTGCGCCCTTACTATGAATACACTACTGCATCTATTTTTCAAAACCCTATTACTCTTATTAAAAACATTTGTCTATATTTTCCGTATATAACGTACATTATCTACTTCTTAAAACAAATTATGTATTTTTTATGAAAAACGCATGCACAAAGTCAGGGGGCAGTTTCAGGTAGCTGAATTTTCAATTTTCTTGTAAAGGACATTCCAAACTACATCCTAGGATAGGTGAGTGCTCTACATAACTCTACAGAACTCTACAGAACTCTAAAGGTTTTCTCTGCGTTTTTCTAATTTTTTATAGCGTCACTTCCAGCAGACGATTCCATTTTTTGAAATTGATATTGTTCAATTTGAACAATTTTGGCGTCCTTTTGAACACGCCGCTTACTTTCTTGCTCCGTAACTGACACAACTTGCTCCTACGAGTGCTACTTTCATCTCGTTGGAGTGCGATATCTCTAAAGAGCCGGAAACTTAAGGTTGGGAGATTTGCATGTCGTGTCAGAATCATTGATTGCATTGATTTTGTCAATTCATTAAATGATTCTTTTAGATATGTGAATGTCTGGTCTGATAAAAAAAAACTGAAATACAATAGCAGGTATAAGGGTCCGGACCCTTTTCATTACAAGTTTATACCTTCTAACCACTACTATAACAACCCTACGACTTTAAGTCTCTGAAAGTGAAACTTCATTTTTGAAGTTTTAGCCAGCTTTTTGGGATTTGGCGATGGTATGCGTGCGAATTGTAACGCGACGTTACGCGTGTGAGTAATTGTCACGGCGCGGGGCGGCGAGGCAGTACAGAAATTTGTACGGTGTAATAATGAGTACGAAAAGGACGAAGGGATGGTCACGCAGCATGGGCCACGGTAGTCAATTCTCTCTCTCTCTCTCTCTCTCTCTCCTTGCTTCGCTATCGAGACTAGTCTTCTCCCTCTTTATCCTCCGTCGTTCTATTTCGCTCTTTCGTTACAATTCTTCGCGTTTTCCTTAATTCTTTTATTCTTAAAATTCATCGTTTTCTCTTTTTCTTTCATTCCTTCATCCTACAATGAACTCATTCGTAGTTTTAAACCTTTTCTTACATAATTTTTAGACAATTTAAATTTAATGTGTAAACTAGAGATAGGAAAAACAGTATATAAATTACTGCAGTCGGCGTATTCCGGCTTTCAGCTCGATACTG
>JBAGKK010001107.1:0-12673 GCA_037177015.1 Euceroptres primus | reverse complement strand
GTAGTTATTTCAAATACTTGAGACTTTGAAACGAACTGTACTTCGAGCAGTCGCCTCAAGAGACACAATACACCCCCCAACCGAGAGGGTTCAGCCTGTGGATACGAACCCTGAGGTACCCTTTAGCCTTAAAATCTATATAGGGTTTGAGCCACGTATGTATGTTTATTTAGTCTCCCTTTTACGGGTTTGAGGGCCACCGTTCCCGTTACATTTCTGTACAATATTTTACATACTCTTCTTATCCTCTCTTAATGATTACTTACTGCTAGTATTTTTAATCTCTACTTAACACTATGCCTACTCCTATGCGCATGTTATTACCTCCAGAGGCTTCCGTTTCCTCTTAATAGCATCTATTCAAACCTTACTTATTATCCGCAACTCTACTTCTTTAATTTCCTTTTTTTAGAAATCCCCTTTTGGCTTTTGGCTTTGCCCTATTCCAAGAAACCTTCCCTTTCTCTCCATTCCTCCAGATTTTTTATCCCATTACAGCCTTGTTCATTCCCATTTAAAATCCACCTTATCCTCTCACTCACACTCTCTCCTCCCGTTTCGTCCCCTGTGCATCTCTCTAGCACGTGCTACCATGTCTCTATTTCGTATCCATACACTCTACATAATTTCTCTTCTTCTTTAAACCAGTATCTGCATTTTCTCATACATTCTCCCATTCTAAACCTCACCACTCTATTCCATTTATTTTCCTTTTTTACCTTTTTCAGATACTCTGGCTCTGCCTCGTTCTTAACCCCCCTATACCATCTGTCATACGTCGAACCCACAATTTTCTTCCATCTCTCTTTTCCCTGCTTTGTTATAAACTCTGCCTCTGATCTCGATCGCTTCGTGTTTTTCTCTTTACTTTATTCTGGATTTCTCTTAAACATGCTTGTGTTATACTACTTCTCTCCCAGCTCCTTAACTTTCTTGAAAATTCCACGCTCTTTTAAGTTGCCTTATTATCATTTTCTTTCTATTAAATTCTTCCCTCAACATATATCCTGGGCAGCTTCAACTGACTCCCATAAACCATCTCAGAAAACCGCCCTTTTATATTCCCTCTATCACCATCTCCCTCGACCTTCAACTTTTTCTTCGCTTTTGCTCCTGCATTCTAGTTTTCTCACTCTCTTTTCCAACTGATTCATTTTATTTCTCCACTCTTCCTCTTTCATCCTCCTCCCATAATTTCTAATTTCCTCCACACTTTCTCTTTCTCCCCTATCCAGCGAGTTTCCCATTTCTCCCATTTTTTTTCACTTTTAGTATCACTTCTCTCCCTTGCTTCTTCACCTTATCTAGCCCTTTACACGTTTTCATTCTTAGTTCTCTAATAAGCATTTCTATGTTGTTATTTTCCCCCACTTACACACTTCTCTCTGGCGGTGTCTTTATTTTAGTTCTCTTCGTATCTTTGTCTCCTATTATTTCTTCGTCCACCTCATCTCTACCTCTTTTACCGTCTTCTGATTTCTCCGTTTCAGATTCCTCAATTTATTATCCCGCCGCCACATATCTAATAATGCACTCGATCTCGCATTACTCATTTTTCTGAGCCTTTCCAGGTTCGTCGGTCTGCCTCGCCTGCTTTGCTAGGCTCCTTTGCGTTGCGCGTCTACCGTTTCGCCTATCCTCTTTTTCCGCGGCGTCTCAAACCTCTCTTCTTCGTCGCTACTAGCCTCACTTTCCTCCTTCACCCCACATGCTTCACTATTCGGTTCTCTGCTTATTTCTCCAGTGTCCTTATCTGTCTCGCGTCGCTCGCTGCCATCCCCGACTGCACTTCTCAAGGTCGGAATATTGTCCTCCAGAGTTACCTCTCCTACAACACAAATCCGAATTTACCCACATTTTACTGCATGTATCCTCCAACCAAAGTACACTTTCACTCTTAGGTTCCCTGCACTGTTCTTACCCTACGCACACAACCTCTTTTTTGCAGACTCCAATTCTAACCTCTAAATCTGCTCAATCTAGTTCTTCTCGATTTCTCACCCACATCCATCCTAAGCGGGCCTCTCACATGCTCTTCGTTAAACCTTCACCCCTTATCCCTCTACTCACGACTATTTCTCACACAAAGAACCTTATTCTGTTAAGTTTCAACGCGATATCTTTGTTTGTTTAAAAATAGGACCGCCGAATATTTTTTATACATCATCGGTAATTCGTGACCCCCTTAAAGTTCATGTTAACATTGGAAACCTACTTGATCGTATGGGAGCGTTTGAATCACAGTCCAGCTATAAAAATTCTTAGCATCAAAGTATACTACGTAGATTATTTTATTATTCTCATTGTAAATTTTCATGTACTGATTATTAGCTTTAGCACAACGATTAGAGCATGAACTTACTCTACCTTTTATGCCGAGTTCCATAAACATAACTTAATAAATCGCGAGGGGTGCGATTCGGACTTCATAATCGTTTGCATAACGGCAGAGATGTGACGATCAGTGGTCGATGTCCTGCTTATCGAGTTTCGGGATTTATTGACCCCGATATTATAACTCGGGCCTCATCCCATCCGAAAAAGGTCAGTGCCGGTAGGGATGAGGCCCGAATTATAACGATCGGGGTCAATGAATCCCGAAACTCGACAAGCGGGACATCGACCACCGACCACCATCTTTGCCGTTATGCAAACGATTAAGAAGTCCGAATCACACCCTTCGCAATGAATGCTAGTGCCCGGTGCCTTACCGATCCGACTCAATCACGCTGAAGCCGACGCCGAAGCTAATTTTTGTCGAGACCAGATTCCACGACACTGACGTCAACCCTATCTCACTAATCCCTGATATCTAGGGCAGGTGCCCCACCGCCTGTAATTTATGACATTATTGACTACACCTTTTCTCAGCGTTCCTTATTCCCCCCCCCCCAAATTATAACTAATTTTTGGGCAATTAGCTACAACTTATTGACCAACTACAAAAACCCATATTTTTCCAGAAAAATATTACCAAAAAGTCCAAAAATTCCAAGCTTTTCCCACGCTGAGAAGGTAACGACAGACAGAAAGACAGAATATTAAAATTGAATATTTTATCTGATGTTGATGTGAAAATGTTTAGAATAAGAAGTGCGTGAAATCCCGAAAGATGAAAGAAAAATCTGGTTTGGAGAGAAACTGAAAATTTTAAATAGGACAATAGTAAAGAATCGCGAATGAAAAGTAAAATTTGTGCAGAAAATAAAAAGAATCGCAAAGAAAATTGACAGGTTAGATAGAGAAAAATAGGAAAAGTAATTATAGTAGAGAAGAAAGGCTAGAAAAAGGTAAAATTAGAAAAACACCGTTTGAAAAATTTCGTTAAATTTGAAAAGGGAAGGTGACGCAGGAAAAGAATTTGAAATAAATTCGGTATTTTAACAGTTGTAGAAAGCAAAATCAAGAAGATTATTGGATTTGAAAATCGAAATTAATGAAAATAAATAAACTGTTTAAATAAATTTTTAAACAGAAATTTATTAAAATGGAAAAGTTCATGAAATTAAGATGAGGGAAAATTAAAGTCACTAAAATGCCAGATTCAGATAGGGATGAACAAAATAGAGAAAGTGAAATTAGGCGAGAAAATAGTGAAATATAAATAGATCAAAATCCCGGAAATGACGAAACCCAATTAAGTGCATTGAATCTTCGTCCACAAAATGTGGACAGATTCATAAGTTCGACATCAAGATTGAGCAGAACAATTGGCAGAGGGAATTTTTTTCCACAAGTGCAGTTGCTTACCCCCGCTCGGGTCAATCGTGCGATATTCGACTCAACGTATCCTCCGTCGATCTTTTGCCGCCAAATTCGCAATTTGGCGTAGCATCAGACAGAACCCCACCCAATTTTACAGTAGGTCCCAGGAATTAAGCAAAAGCGAGAAACAATTCTGGTCTTTTGAACGCAGAATTACCAGAAGCGTTAGAAATTTTAGAGCAAAGTAGGAGACTTTAAGAAAGAGAAAATAGATTCGAAATGTGAATATCAGAAAAAGAGAGAATAGATCGAGACCAATTCCGGCAATTGTAATAGAAAGTGAAAGAATTGATAGTTTCAGGAGAAATCAAACATACGAAGTCAATTCATATTTAAACAAAAATACGCGTGTAATCAATAAATTAGAAGAATTAATTGCTTACGATGAATTTTTGAGTCGTGAAAGAGAAGCGTTAAGAAAAAAAGCGCAAAATGATAGTTAAGAATCACGAAAAGTTAGTTCAGGAAAAATTTAATCCGAAAGTACATTGTTCGATTTACGTAGAAATTAACGCGAGGTGCAGAAAAGAAATAGATTGGCCGAATTTAAAAGAAAATTAGAAGAAAAAGAAAAGAATAATAGGTAAAAAATTAGTAGCGAACGAAGTGCACATCAAACAGTGCATTTCGAACCAGAAATTAACAGAAATAGGGAAAATCAAGATCGCGAAAATAATAAGAACAAAAGATTAGGAAATGAATATAGGTGGTCCGAGCCAAAAAGTCGTTATCGGAAAAGAGAAAGTGAAAATTAAGAGGACATTGGACCGGAAAATAGAAATCGTTTAAATAATAGCGATTCAGAAGACTAAGAAAGAGAATTTAGAAATTTAGGGTCACGTAAATAAAAACGAAGATCTACTTTTACGCAAAACAATAGCGTACAATACGTAGCGTAAATGGTCAGATTCTAGACAAACCCAATTTAGAGATATCTCAACCCAAGTTAATACGAATATTCGAGCGGTATGTTTTCAGTTTGGCATGATTCAAACCCCATTTCAGATTATGTCAAATTGGCCATTTAAATTTAAAAATAGCAAGGACGATGGTCCTGTACAGTTTTTAGACGATTCGTAAAGATTTAAAAGAGGATATCAAATGACTGATTTTAACATTTTCGAGAATTTAATCGCAATTTTAGCTGAGGAAGCTCTTGAGTGGTGCCGTATCACGATGAACAATTGGAATTCGTTAGGAGAATTTAAAAATCGATGAAAAATTTTCGGAAGTTATTAGAAATAAAATTAATTTTGTAATCAAAAACAGGACGAAGACATCCATTCATTTTTAACTGAAATCAGAAAATTATTTGCAAACTTATATCCGAGAAAAAATTTGGTTTGGGAATTGAGAAGAACTTATGAAAATTTTAGATTAGAATAAAAACCTTATATAAAAAGAAATGATTTCGAAAATTTTGAAGAATTAGAAGATCTAGGAAAGAAATTACAAACGGAAATTGTAAAATAAAAAGTTAGAATACAAGGTTAAAAAATTTCTGAGAGTAAATATCAAAGCCAAAGTTATTGTTGTTGAATGTAGTACGGACGTTAACATATTCTTGATTACACAGAATATGTTTATTCCGAATACCTTCATAGATTATTTCATCTTGCGTTTGTCTAGGCAGAAGTTCATAACGGTCTTCACTGAGTCTTGACTAACAAAATCATTATAATTATGACGATGATAATGATTACCATTGTTGGCGATATCCTTGTGATGGGAAGAAACTTTAGATCTCGGGTTAGGCTGCTTAACTGGAATTTTATTTCGTGGAATTGCTCCTGTCGAGGAATCTTAGTGGAAATTGGAAGTTTGTTTTTCTAATATCTCTTTCGAGCTATCATCAAGGTTAATCGTCTTCTTATGAATAGCCGCGGGTGTAATTTTATTTTGACCCGCGTCCCTATTTTTTCCTTCTACGACTTTATATGAATCAGCTAGGATGGTTCAGTCCAGCCAGGATCCTTATTCAAACTCTCTGGCTTTTAAAAATCTCCTGGGACGATCCTTTTATGAACGAGGCTCGCCAACGCTGGCTTGCGTATCGCGACGGTCTTCGTGACATATCCCTAATTAAAGTGCCTCGTTGGAGCCATCTTCTGGTTCCTATGAACTGCATGGACTCTCCTTTTGCTTCGGAGAGGGCCTTCGCAGCGTCAGTTGTGACCTCTGATACTGACATGAAATCAGTTTCGCTGGTGATTTCAAAGACTAAGGTCGCTCCCTTAAGACAGGTATCGCTACCTGTTCTCGTCTGACTCATGCATCACGTTCAACAAACACTTTTGTTGGATGTTCCCATTTATATATCGTGCATTTCAACAAACACGCTGGCCTGGGTTGGCGGACATCCCACAAAATGGAAGACCTTCATAGCTAATAGAGTTTACGAAATCCAAACCACACTAGCATCAGCAATTTGGGATCAAGTTCCTTCATCAAGTAACTCTGCTGATTGTGCTTCAAGAGGTATCTCTGCCAAGGAGCTATCATCATTTTCTCTTTTGCGGCAAGGACCAAATTGGTTGCTGTTTCAAGATCTTTGGCTACAAATTCCATCATCAGTTAATCCTGAAGTTGATTTAGAAGAGCGAACAATAAAGTTTTATACTGCTAGCTGTGTTCCAACTATGTGGGTGCTTCTCTATCGCTACTATTATTTTTTGCCTGACCTGTTCAAGGTCATCATTCCCCTCACCTTTAGAACTTAAAAAAGTTCGCCTAGATTAGATTCGACACGAATAGCGATTCTATTTTATCACATTATTATTTATTATTTTCTGGAATGATTTCTGTGCACGTTTTTAATTTTATCCCAACAAAGCGGGCGGAATTTTTAGAATTGACTGTTATATTTTATTAATTACATTGTGTTATTTAAACCTTACTTATTGAACATAGACTTTTTTAACTACACTTTAATTTCATATGTTTCCATTTTAATGGAATTCTAATTTTAAAGTACTATAGATTTCTTCTTCTGTCGTTGAGTCATACTCTTTTGAGTATGCATAAGCTTTTGAGCTTTTCGTACCTTTTTCAAGTAAAGTCAGTCGTCGTCCGAATGTTAAATTGAGAACTTGTCTCGTCATTTCAGTAGACAAGTTCAAAATTGTCAAGTTTTACCAATAATTTAAATATAGACAAGCCCGATTTTTGAGAGCAATTTTGTTGACATTAAATTCAGTTGTGTTATTTATTCTTCCTCTTAGTGTATGTCTCGCTAAAAAGGTTTAGAAACATTGTATCATTTTTACCACATAAATTTCTCTCATCTCTCTCTCATGGGACCACTTCCAAACTCAAAATCAAGAAATAATGGTACCGAGTTCGTTAATAAGACGATTAGGAAACTCGCCCAGAAATTTGGTATCAGACATTTGACAACGCCGAAATATTACCCACAGGCGAATCCCACTGAGAGATGTAACAGATTAAGGCTTACATAGATAAAGACCATAGTGAATGGGATAAACATTTAGAAGATTTACAGTTCTCCTTCAATACATGCAAACATCCTTTAGCGAGTTTTACCCCTGCTTTTCTAAATTTCGGTCGAGAATTTGGACCATTACAAACTCTGAAAAGAGATTTAGAAAATTCCGATGAAATAGAATTCCCGGAAACTGATAAATGGACTGATAGTTTGCGTAGACTTCAAATAATAAAAGAAGAGGTTCAGAAAAATCTTGACGAAACTAGTAACAAACAAGCGATATAATATAATTTGCGCAGAAGAACTTTTGAGCTTGAGGTAGGCGATTTAGTTTCAAAATGAGATAAAACTTTATCAAATAGAGAAGCGAAAATAGCGAGAAAGTTAAATAAAGATTTTTAAGGTCCTTATAAAATTATTGCGAAGTTATCACCGACCGTTTATGAGTTAAGTAAAATTCATGGAAAATCGATAGAAAATTGGAATATTAATGATCTAAACAAATTCGAACCCGATAGATTTCAAACCCGTGACTGAAAGGACAATGATAAAAAATAAATTGAATAAGTTGTGACAAAGACAGACTAATAAAGACGAAACTTCTTAGTTTACGAATAAGATGCTCAGAGACAAATAAGGACAGATATATTTTTCTTCGTTAAAGATTATGGCAGAGAACCTAGTAGCGCAAGAGTGGAGAAAGAAAGAGGAGGAAAAAATGAGGGAGAAGTTTGAGAAGCAAAAAGAAAAATAATAGAAAACAACAGAAGGAAGATCGAGGAAGCAGCCAGAAGATTGAAAAAAGAGATAGAAATACAGGAAATAGAATTAAAGAAAAAAGAACACAAATTAGAAGGAAAAAAGAAGAATGTCTAAATGTAGATAAGATCCTTAAAAGTTTAAAAGAAAATCATAAGAAGAAAGCAGACAAAGAAAAATTAAGGGAAGACAAGATGAGAAAGGAAGATCGGAAGAATTTAACAAAGAACTGGTTAGCAGAGGAATAGAGGAGACAGAAGAAAGGGAAAGCAGAAGAAGAGCAAATGATCGAAAGATATAAGGAAAAGTTAAAAAATGAGCTAGAAAAAGTATAGAAACAAAGTATGAAAGAAATAAGGAAAATTGAATAAGAAAATATGAGACAAAGAGCAACTAGAAAAGAGGAGAAGCAGAGAAGGGAGGAAATGGAAAAAGAATTTAAAAGACAGAAACTAAAGAGGAAAATAAAAAAAGAAGCTTGGGATTTACCACAAGAAGAATTGGAAGAAATTGAAAAAGAATGGAAAAAAATTAAGAATAGAAGAGAAATGGAGGTAGAAGAAATAATAAAAGACATTAGAAGAAAGGGAAAAAGGAGAAGAAGGATTTATTTTATTTTATTTATTTCTATTTTATTTTTGGTATTGTTGGCTGTAAGCCCCAAAGCTCCAATTTTTAAAAATAATGTTATAATAAATACATAATTAGGATTTTATTTGTATAATGATTGAGTTTTGAAAAAAATTTACCTTACTAGGATTAGGAATTTTAGGTTAAGTTATTTGTTTCAGATCATCATGATTCCAGTCACTGATAGAAGAAGGCAAGCTTTGAAGATTTCTTTAGCAATTTGATTTAACTTTAAATGAATTAGGAAAAGAGACGGAATTAGCTAAACGAACGATAAATTCGATAGTCTAACAGTCCTTATACCAAGATAAACATTAAAACGCGAAAGAATTAGACAAGAAATTAAAGTCAAATAAGCAAGAAGAAAGGAATCAGTAGCGTTAAATGAAAATAGAGAGGACTGAAAACCACAGAAACTAGTGAATAAGAAAAAAACAGTTAACGTTAGACTATTATTTTTAATTTTTAATTTTTTGTTTGTCATTGGTTTTGCCGAATAGGTAGCTTTTTTTATTGTTTTAGAGGATGAAAAGTATCGAACCTTGGAAATGCAGGTTTTGCGGTAGCAAAGATACTTGTTTCTTTCTTATTTTTGAATTAGTGTAGTATGAAAATCATAATTGGAACCTTGTGGTGCTCTAAATGCAATTGGCGTAATTCTTAGATAGCAAGGTGGTAAAACAAAATTTCCTTGTTTCTTGCGTGAGTGGGACAGCAAAGCACGTGAGTTGCATTGAAAACAAAAAAGTTGGCTGAAGAGAAAGTCATTGGTACGAAATATTGTGAAGGGAGCATTGATCGATCCGAGTGATGTACTGCTACCACCCTTGCATATTAAACTAGAATCAATGAAGCAGTTTGTTAAAGTACTGAATAGAGATGGTAAATGTTTTCAGTACCTTTTTGAAAATTTCAAACCACTGAGCAAAGCTACGATCAAAGAAGGAGTTTTTACTGGTCCTGATATTAGAAGGCTTATAAGGAAGATAATTTTGTGAACACGATGACAGACCTTGAAAAAAAAGCATGGATGAGTTTCAAGAAAGTGACCAAAGGCTTCTTAGGAAATGTGAAAGAAAAAATTTACAAGGTTCTTGTGCCAAACCGTTTTATCTTACTCGGGGAGTCTCAAAACGTAGAGATTTGATGAAAATTGGAAAAGCCAGTTTTCACATAAAACTAATACTTTCTCATATGTTGATGAGAATGTAAAAATTAAAAAACTCAATGAAAATTTGAGTTTTTCGAGAGAATGACGCGAGATACGGAGAAAACTCAAGAGGCCAAAGTTGCTTTACTGAATGAGCTCTTTAAAATTGCCCTGTGCCATTTTTCCCTATCTCCTGCGGCTCTCGAGTAAAATTGACTTTCATACGAGGTAGAATTGGAATTCAAGGGCAAAAAATAGAATAAGTAGGTAAAGTAAAACGAAAATTTGCATTTTATGAGAGAACCATGCGAGATAAGAAAAAAAAGTAAGAGGCGAAATTGGTTCCCCGTGGAGCTCTGTAAAACGGTGTAGAGGATTTTTTGTCATTTTGTGCTTTTAACGAAGAAAAGTAAATTTTTGTAATTAAAAAAAAATTCAGTATTTGGACGGAAAAAGGGATTAGGATTTGTTAGTTGCAGCTTTCTGAGGAATATGTAGACAGGTCAATATGGTCACGTGGTGAGAATGTGGGTAACTTTAGTTCGCCGATTTTTCGACTTCATCTAAAACTGGTTTTCTATTTTTTTTTTAAAGATTTCTATATGCTGTAACTTTGTTAATATTGGTCAACGGGATAAATGTTATGCAGATGATTTGTAGAGTTTTATGGCAGCTATGCAGAACTGCCCTTGAAAATTTATTTTTCTGCAAAAAAGTTTTTTCAAAAAGTAAAAAATGTCCCTAATTTTTTGAGTTTTGGGCCAATAAGGCTTGTTAACAAACTCGTCTCCTCTTTTCAAACCTTGAAAAAGTCTGCCAAAGCGCAATCTTGTCCGATAATTCTTTCGAAAGTTATCGTGTTAACAGACAGACAGACCGAGAGAGAGACAGACAGACACACAGACAGACATTGACTTAAAAACCGTTTTTTATTACTCAGGGAGTCTCAAAACGTGGAGATTTGATGAAAATTCGAGAAGTCAGTTTTCACATAAAACTAATACCTTCTCATATGATGATGAGAATGTAATAAAGTTTGAATCTGAGGAACGCAGGCTTTTATCTGCTTGCAAATTATTTCCAAAACATGCAATAATGACTTTTTTAAAGTCATCAAAAGTTCTCATATTCTTCAATAAACCTAAATTAGATACCTTGCGTAATAGATCAACATTTTCCAACAGTTTTTTACAAAAATTGCTCTTGAATGCTGAGCCACCGTGTGTTATTTCTCGATAAGCATAACACGCTTTGACCCATTCTAAAGATTCATTTTCAAAACCTTTTAACATACTCGTGAATAACGTATTCACCACACCAAGCATTAAGTGCAATTATGGTGGTGGAATGAGCTCTAAAAATGTTTTATGGTCGTAAATAACGGTGAATTTATGCAGTTTTTGAAATCTTTTACACGTTCTTTCAAACCTCTCGCTTTAAGCCAGTTCTTATAATTTTCTAAAGTATTCCCAACTGTCCTATATGCACCGCAAACATCGAGATCACCTTTTTCTGCGTCGCATTAAGTACTTAGATAAGCACTGCTGTGTGTCATAATACCATCTAAGATATTCGCTAACTTTAAATATGTTGCTATTGTGCCTTCTAAAGTATGAACATTTAATGTAGACCATAGTAGCGAAACATTTTCGTAGTTCTCATGAGAACACGAAGCTAATGCTAATAACAATCATTTTTTAACTCCAGAATCCTTGAATCGCTTAGCAGCTACACCATCCTTATACGTAGTACGTTTGGTTCCATGATCGTTCTTCAAATGAGTTTGTGATTGAATAGAAAGGCAGATCTTCAGAAATCCACCTCCTCCATCTATGCCTAATTTCAAATAAGCTCCCGATACTTGCCGTTGTTCTTTAACGTAATCGCTAAAAGCACTAACATATGTACAATAAACTACTGCTTCAGTGGCATCAGAAGATTTATTAGCTTTAATATTGACAAATTTAAACTCCTTAATCGTCGACAGAGTGAGATTCTTTGGCAAGTTTTAATTTTAATCAAGGTTCAATTACACAGCCACACAAAAAAAAAGTCTGGTGCTTTTGACGAAACACATTTATTCCTATGTATTTTGAGACGCTGAATCCGAATCTGAGGTCAAAATAGCACCTTTCACGATTGGTTTTCGACATAAGCTCAAAAAACCGTACTTTGGAGTATATGATGAAAAAACATGTTTTTTTTGCGGGATCTAAGCTGCTGATTCCAAAAACAGAGCCAGATCAGTTATATCACAGACAATTCTATGACATAACCTTAAAAAAATTTTACAACAACAGCCAGCATTGCATTTTTATGGATTTTGAGCCGCAGAACCCAGTTTTTAAGTCAAATCTGCTTAGAAAAGAACAAATCTGTTACATCATATTTATCTTAAGTAAGCTTACTGTGTTTCTTCTGAACTATGAGTTTTAAGCCTCTTGTGTTATAATTCAATCATAAATCTTTGAACTGGAGTGTCTATTCATTTGCATCCATTAAATTCACTTACACTCATTGCTGGATTATGGGCCACTGTATTTCGGGCCAACTTCATGGTCGTTCATTCTTCACTGATTCTGTCTCCCCCCCAAGCGTCCCTTGACCGGCCTACATCGCTCGAACAGTTAGGGCCGACAGAAGTTGTTTACATCGTGACTCTCTGCGCATTTACTTCTGTACAGTCAGAGACTATATACGCGGTCCTAAATGTTGACATAAGACTGCTCGCTCATCGCTTTAAATCCGGTTTAAACTGAATTTTAATAGCATTGAATTAAGGATCGTCTTCCCCCGAGCCCGGCCTATAATCCAGCGATGAGTGTAAATGTTAAGTGTCATTACTTGCTACTGCACTAGGTACTAGAAGTGATGACAACTGCTCTGAAAAGAGATGTGTAGAATGATTCACCTTCCAGCCCAGT
>JBAGKK010001085.1:0-12673 GCA_037177015.1 Euceroptres primus | reverse complement strand
CATTGATTGATCATAGACAAAGTCTCGATCAGGGGGTGAGCCAATATATTGGCTTTCCGGTCCTCTAAAGGTTAAATTTGTACCAAGTGCTCTAAATTCAATTTAATCATTAATTTTAACATTGCTTTTGACATTCCCACCACATGAGAAAGTATATTGTTTGAACCAAGTTTTACATTTGTAAATAAGTTGAAATTCAATGTTGACCATACTCTTCAATTTAATCAAAATAGTGAAAAGTGTTGAGAATGTTTGGCTTTTTCAAATGGTTCTCCATTTTGAGAATTTGTTTAAATTTTACCATAAATTACTCTTTGTATTTTCATTAAGTTTACACGAGAAACTTTATGAAGGTTTGATCACCGATCTCTTGAATAAGACCGGTGAGCGGCGACAATGTGTTCTCCACAAACTTCGGAGGGTTTGTGGTTCGTCATTTGAACGCAGTTACATATAAACGAGATTCTATACATATATTGTATGCTATATTTGTCTTTGCCTGGCCTGGAGGGGACTTTACAACCGGAGCCACGACTAAATGTTGAGCTGAGAAGATGAGTTTCGACAAAGAGCCGTAAAAAGGCTGTGAATAAGAGATGCAGTTTATTTGCGAGGAACCATGAAAGGGTTCGGTTTACCAGAGAAAAACCTGTGCATGTGCGCACTTGAGTGACATATCATGAGCTAAATCACGAAACATATTAGGTTACATATATAGAATATACACATTGTGATTTGAAAATCTAATATACATATTTTTACATTTTATAAACCCATTATACCTATTTTTTTTAAATTTTAGACAAATTTGAATTGTTAAAATGTACCATCAACATTTTTACAGAAAACAAATTGTATGCATGAAAGAGTTGATTTAAAGCAATTTTGTTTTTCCTATAAAAATTATGCCTAAAAAAATTTCGAAATGGGTATAGTTAATTTTTGTTAAGCGAAAATTTAGTGAAGCGAATATAATGGGATACAAAATTAAGGAAAAGTCAAAACTGACATTAAAGCATGTAAAATTATTTTTCAAATATACTATATTAATTATTTTTTTTTATGAAACTATACGGCACTGGTTTCAACCCACAGACAGGCGTCGCGACGCCGGCGCAGAGCCTTGGATCAATCTCCTCGTTTCTCCTCTTGTAGCGCGAGGGTATCAGAGTGCCACTCCGGGCACGGCTGCACGGTGGTTACTCATCGTATCAGGAAATTTGAAGAAAAAAAAGAGCGTACCCGGTTCATCACGATGTGACATCAACGTGACATTATAAATAATAACGAGAAAATGTTCTCAATCGATACTTGCAATAAAAAGATACCATCAAAAAGAGGATATCAACTGATAAGCAATTCTGCTCCAGGGATCGTGTCTTTTTTATTGGAAAATAAATGATCAGTGCGGCTCTTTAAAGACGAGGGTAGTTGAGTGAAATAGAAGATAAAAAAATTTAAAAAAGAGAGACCAAGAGTCTACGAATGAAAGGATATGTAATGTAAAATGCGTCGTCAGGTGTAACGAGATTTGATTTTTTTGATTCAACCAGGCTTGAGCGAATTGTTACAAAGCCAAATGGCTCGACCACGATTCGATTACGACGAAATGGATTTTCAATTTGGATTGCGATATCGAGATGTTACTGCGGAGAACGAGAAAGGAATAATTCGTGGCGCTGTGGTAAGGGTTGAAAAATTAGGTTTCAATTTGTATTTATTTTCTGAAACACTCTTGTGTGCTTCAAGAGCTAGTTTATGCTTTTTAGATAACTAGACTTTTTCCGGTAATGATTTTTTTCACAGTGCAATATTGAATTCAGTATATGAGTTGAGCAATTTTATCATCATTGTATGAAAAGGTTTCGTTTTTATAGCACATGACCGCTTAAAGATTAAGTGGAATTTTTATCGCCTGGAGATATTAAAGACATTTAGTCGATATACGCATCTGCAATTCTATAGAATAAAGGCGAGTCAGTTTTGAATTCTTACGACTGCTGGCTTGTCTCAGAGTAGCAAAAAACGCATTAGTATAAAACACTTGATTCTTTTATGAACAATAAATGAGATCACTAGGAGATTATCCCTTCAGAGTAAAGTAGCGATAGCCTTATCTTCTTTGTTACAATGTCTTACTGATACATTTCAACTGAATTAACGTTGACATTTCTGTGATCTCAGTTTTTAATTCCTCGACCAATACCAACAGGGTCATCCTTACAAATCTGACTAGAATATTTTTCAAGTACTCAAATAAAAATCGGTTACGCTTAAAAAATCTGCATCTTGATTAATAAGTAGTTTTGAAAATGGTGTACGTGCAAATTTGCTTATGTGGTAATGTAATTCGACAAACGAGTTCTTTTTCGCGATGCATCGATCGTTAGCAGAAGGAAGCATATAAACTCTAAACTATATCATGTTTATTCCGCCTTAATGACCTTGGCACCTTCAAGGTCTCATACAGCTTTGCGTGCAGATCAACCAGAATAATTGCTTAGTATTTGTTATGTGAGGATCTGACTTATAACACTGGGTCGTCGAACTAATATATATGACTAATTTTATTACTCTCTTTTATTTTTATTACTCTCTTCTGTTCAGCCAGACTTGTAAACTAATTGCTAATAACATTCACAAATATAATAATTAAAACATTTTTTTCTGTCACAGAATGATAACAAGGGTGCGACAAAGAGAGGCATGCCCTATACGAGGGGCGCAGCAATGTCCTTTGGCTTTCGCAGGAGACCCACAACCGGTATTCCTGTGCCAATAACAAATTACAACCCCGAACCGACCATGCTTCATCCAAGATCGAAATCAGCCGGACCAGAGCACGACCGAAGGCGCGACGAGGATAATTATCATCAAATAAGAACCCAAAACTCCTCTTCGGGTAGATCAACACCACGACTTGCACCACCAAAAAAGGAATCGTCTGGGCTCAGTGTGCGTACCAATCGCTTTGGCTTTCGACATCCACAGGCCAAGTACACCGACAAGGTTGCTGATGTTTGCACAAGTCACAATATCAGCCACTTGAACCACGAAAAACTACAGCAACAATATGCCACTCAACAGCAGGTCATTCAGCAACAGCACCAGGATAATTACAACCTGAGACAAAGTAGAGCACCTCAAGCCTACTCCAGTCCCCCAGTTTCGAAGCCGAGACCTTCTCCAGTTAATCATCCTTCCTACAACAACAATCATCTCTTAGAAGCCGATCGAAAAGTCTCTGGAATTCCAGAACCCATTAGCAAGTATACTTTGCATACAAGTCACTTGCCCCTCCCGCAATATGCGATTAGGGTGAACGATTCCAACTCAAAAATTGCCAAGACCGCAGCCAATCAGAGTCGAAAGGTTTCGACAACTTCCAGGGGATGTTCTAGTTCCAAGGATGGATCTGGTACTGAGGATTCTGGGGTTGGAAGTCACCATGGCTTCTCAGATGAGCCTGACATGGCTCGAGGTCTTGATTTTATTGACAGTAGTCCAGCAGGCAGTAGGAGAGGATACATCAGGCCCAGAAATCTGAGAATGGTAGTCACAGGGAAGAGCTTTGATGTTAGAGATGTGGACGATGATAGCACTGTGACCGAGATCTCGGTGATTCCTCTTCCTAAATCTTTTGCTAGTCCCAACCTCAACACTGGGTTGGTGAGGGAAAGGACAACTCAGTATCAGAGGATTCTCATCAAGGACAATAGATATACCGACTCAACTACCTCCATGTCGACCACATCTTCCGAGGGTTATGACGACGGCCTAGGCGAGGAGAAGGTCTACAAAGACAGATCACATTCCGAAAAGATTCCTTCCATCAAATCCGATTTTAGTCCACCGAGTTCAGACGATCCAGAGTACGGGCATGGTGAGGCCATGGCGGATGAGTACTCGTTAAGCTCCAGCGAGGAATGTCAGAGGACTAGTTCCACGGAGCACCTAAAAACTATTTCTAATGCGGCCAAGAGCGGAACTCTTCCCAAGAGTGCTTTGAGATCTGTGCTTCTAACGATTGAAGACCCTGCATTTGCTGCAGTCGCTGCAACGGCGACAACGCTTATCGACGATGAGACGTCTCCAGTTGATAGTCTTTTTGATAGTCCGACAGTCAGTATTACACAGTCTGATGGAAAGACGAAGAAGGAAGGAGGATTGGATAAATCACCGAATGCAGTTGATGATGATAGTCCGGGGACACCTACAAATGCTTCCAATTCATTGAGTCTGTCGGAGGGGAGAGAGTACTTTGATGATGAAATTGCAGACCAGCCTGGATTGGTGTTTGATGATACTTTGAGAGCTTCGAATGAAAATCGATCCAGAGCCAACAGTCAAGCGCACACAGAAAATAGTCAAACTTTGATCGAATCGACGCCAAAGACAAGTGAGCATTAGTCTTTTATAAAATATACATTTAATTAGATTTTAATTATTTTGTAGATTGTGTAGCATATGTGATAGGGATCAGAGTCAGTCCCCTATTTCCCCTTTACCCTTATTAAATAGAAATTCAATTATTCTTGAAATTGACAACAGAGGAAGAGTGTCTGTCAGTTTCGTTGGCAATAAACGGACAGAATATCTCACGAAAACTGATTATTTCTATTGAAAATTATTTTGAAGGCCTAGTCACAAGATAATTTATTCTTTATTAGCGTTGGGCATTAAACATTTACATTCTCTTCTCTGAGGTGAACCAAAACTTTAACTAATAGAAGAAATATTTAACTCTTAAAATGCATCCAACTTTCAAGGAAAGATAATTTTTCATTTCCTTAATTTCCTTAATTTGCTGTCATGTAAAACGTGTTATTAAAGTAGTGTATCTAACGTATGTAAGTCTGGCTCAATGGTTTTAAACAATATTTATCGATGACATCGCTTGGATTTAAATCGAAGGTGTAATTTTTTAAGTAAAGTAAATAGCGTACCTTACTCAAATTAACCGTAAATTCATATTTTGATGTCTCTTCGGTATAGTTTTAATCGTATATACTTACTGAGCCTTTGTCCACGGTTTAAAGGGAACAATTTTTATAAAAAATCATCCCGTTGCACAGTGAGAAATAAATACACTTTTTCGTTCAAATTAATATTTACCTTACAATTCTTTACCGATTTGGATGCTTTTTAAAATAAAAAAGCTAATAAAATTTCGAAGATAATTGCGTGGCTAGATTTTTAAAAAAAGGTTTTCAATTTTTTAAAAATAAAAATATATAATGCAAAAATGACAATTTTGTCAATTCGCGCTCCTAGCTTCTTTGAAATAATGCTATCGATAGTATAACAGTAATATATTCGTAACTGCAGTATTTCCACACTTTTAAATCAAAGAAAATAAAGTAACTAAATTTTTTAAAATTACAAGAAAATAAACAATAATCATTAGTGTGAAATAGTGCCTTAATTTCATTCGAAGTCTTACAACTTTTATCGATCATTGATCCGAAGGAATTAGACAATAATAGTGATAATAATATTAATATATTAATATATTAATATTTAGCAATACTAGTGAATATTGAGTAAGCAATCAATAGTGTACATTAAAACTACAATTTTCTTCGAAACCTTATATTATACTGCAATATGTGTTAAAATAATATTATGATGGGAAAACCATGTAGTCGAATAATTATTGTTATTATTATAAACAAATGCTTAATTTGGTCATTTTTCGACTTAAAAATTCGTTTTTTTCCAATGTCAGTAATATTAATTGGCTAACCCAAGATTATTTTAACACTAAACATTTTTGGCCAATAAACTTTATGATTATTATAAACAAATTTAATAAACAAATGCATTCGGACATTTTTCGACAAAAAATTATTATTTTTCCAATGCTAATACATTTAATTGGCTAGCCCAGAATTATTTCAACATCAGTTTAGTAACAGTAAACAGCAACAGTAAACATTATTCGTCAATAAATTTAATGATTATAAACAAGTGCACAATTCAGACATTTTTGGAACAAAAAATTCATTGTTTTTATGTTAGTACTTTTAATTAACTATTCTAGCATACTTATATCATTAGACATAATTAGCTAATAAACGTTATGATTGTTATAAACATCATTTATAAATATGTAAATGCAAAACATGGTTGTTTAAAAAAAAATTCAGACAAACTATTTTCAACGGCTTCCCTCAGACATATTTATCTTTTCTGAACCAAATTTTTATAATTATCATTGTTATAATCAATTTTCCCTCAAACAATTGATAGATCTTGGAGCTAATGCCTTGTTAAAAAAAAACAAAATTAATAAGAAACATGACTTCAAACTTGCCTGAAAACGCTTACGTTAAAGAAAATATGTAAACTGCAAAAACATTTTTTTCGTAGCATTGAGAATGTTCGTAATCTATTTAAACATTGTAATCAGAATATTAATTGTGAAAAATTATTCTAATTATCAATTGTTTGAGGGAAAATTTATTATAACAATGATAATTATCAAAACTTGGACCAGAAAAGCGAGATATTTCTGAAGGAAGCTGTTTACGTCCGATTTTTTTTAAACAACCACATTTTGCATTTTTAAAATCAAGTTTAATTATAATAATCATAAAATTTATTAGCTAATTATGTTTAATGATGTAATTATAATGGAATGGTCAATTCAAAGTGCTAACATAGAAGAAAACGAATTTTTTGTTCGAAAAATGTCTGCATTGTGCATTTTTTGTTCATAAAATTTGTTTATAATAATCATTAAATTTACTGTCGAATAATGTTTAGAATTGAAATAATCCTGGCAGGGATCGTAGTCAGTCCCCTATTCCCCTTTTTTTTCTCTATTCTCCCTTTTTCCCCTTATTTTTTTCAAAATCCCCTAAAATCCCTTAAATTGAGATATCTTTTCCTTTTTTTCCAGTTTTCCAAGTTTTTTTTTTTCAAGAATTATCATCAATAGAAATTTATTACTTTTAAAAATGTCGATTGCTGGCTACTATCATTATTTTTTTTAGTATTTAAAAATAAAGTTTTGAATGTGGTTTAAAAATTTTTTATCGCTATTTAAAAAAACTTTTAATTTACTTTATTTGCAATTTTCTATTCACTCATTATTTCATCAAATTTACTCAGATTTAGAATATGTTTCAACTATTTTTTTTTGAAGCTTAACAATAAATTCATTTTTGTGCTGTTACCGTGAAATTTTCAAACCTATTATTAAAAAATTATATTTGATTCTTTTTCCAGTTAGGGAAAAAATATCTCACAGTTAAGTATACTCGACCCCTTGGCATAAACTATCTAAAGAATGGTTTTGTAGAAGCAGAAAAAAATAAAAAAAATTAATTTCAATGCATTTTGGATAAGGTAGTAATAAATATCTCAGGAAAAATTAGTTTAGGTCAAAATTATTTGTTTAATAATCGTTATTTGACATTTTATATTTTTCCTTTATTCTTACTAAACATTCGTAATTTTTATCCAATTTGAATGAACAATAGATGATTTTGTTCATTGGAATATTCTCTACATTTCTGTTCGTTGAATTTTGTTAAAAATAATTTGTTTAAAAAGTAGAGACTGTACAAAATTTTTTTATTTAACAAATTATTTTTATTAAAATTCAACGAACAGAATTGTAGAGAATGTTCCAATGAAGAAAATGAGCTATTGTTTATTAAGATTGGATAAAAGTGAGCTATTGTTCATTAAGATTAGATAAAAATGATCTATTGTTCATTAAGATTGGATAAAAATGAGCTATTGTTCATTAAAATTGACTAAAAATTACGAATGTTTAGTAATATGAAAGAAAAAACACAAAATACCAAATAATAATTATTAGACAATTAATTTTGACTCAAAATAATTTTTTCTAAGAAATGTATTGCTGTCTCTTCTAAAATGTATTGAAATTAGACGAAGAATATTGTTACGGAATTTTCCGTACAACTAGCATACAGCACAAAGGGGGAACAGGTTATTGTTACGGAAAATTCCGTAACAATAGCCTCGGCCAATTCCATGTTGTGTGCTAATTGTACGTAAATTTCCGTAATACTAGACACTGCCTTAAAATTAATTTTGTTTTTTTTCCTGTTTCTGTAAACATTCCATTTAATAATATTTATTCAAGCCTCTGGTATTTATAATAAAAAAAAATTTCCCCCTTTTTTAAAAAAATCCCCTTTTTCCGAAAATATATCCTCTTATTTCCCCTAAAATTGAACTACTCAACCGCTGTGATCTTTTTTCTGGGTTTTCTAGAATATTTTCTAGAATCTTTTTTTCTGGATTCTTCCATAATCTTATAAAATCTTAAAGGATCTACCAAAATTCCTTAACCCATTAAGGCCCGCACCCAGAATCCGTTGACTAAAAATTCTAAAAAAATTCAGGGATAATCTACGATCATTTTTTGACCGATTTTTGCAATAAAATTTTTAAAAAATTTTTTTAGTTTTCTGCACTTCTATGGAGTGTAAGATAATTTTTAGACCCCTCACGAGATGTGGAGTAGTCCACTTTCTACCCACATATTTATTTTGCAGAATTTTAGGTTTATCACATAAAAATTCTACAAAATCAAAAATGAAAAATGTTTCGTTTACGCAACGTTGGGGACTAATGGGTTAATACTTTGAAGAAAGTACTAGACTGTTTCAGAATCTTCTAGAATCCTCCAGAATCTTTTAGAATCCTTTGAAATCTCCATAAAGACTCCTATAATCCTCAAGAATGTTCTAGACTCTTTTCAAAATTATCTGGATTTTTCGAAACTCTTCAAAAAAAAAAGTCTGGAAGAGACTAGAAGATATTAGAAGTTTAGGGCAAAATTCAACAGATTTTAGAGGATTATAAAATATTCTGAAACAGTGTAGAATATTTTGAAAAATCATAATTGGTTTTGGGGTGTTTTTGAAGACTAGAACTCTGAAAAAGTCTAAATATCTCTGTAAGAGTTTTGAAAAATCTTAAAAAATTTCTAGTTCTCTCTGTCTTTCTCTGTCTATCCCCCCCTCTCTCCCTCTCTCTCCTCTCCCCCTCTCTCCCCCCTCTCAATTTATAGTTCTCATTTTTCTTTTTGTAATTTCTAAACAATTCTGGAGGGTTTTAGAAGATTCTGGGAGAATTAAGTAATCCCTGGAAGATTCTAAAACATTATAAAAAATCTTGAAGATTCTAGAATATTTTTGAAAGATTTTAGGAGATTTAAAGAATCTACAAGTACATGGAAAATAAAAAATATTCTAGAAAATTGTTGAAAAATCCGGAAAATTTCATGAAGGATTTTAGAAAACTCTAAGAGTTTTCCTCCAAAGGTTATAAAACTTTAGTTTGTAGAGTATTTTATTAGATTCTAGTAAAAAAAAATCCTCAAAAGCCTTACATCCGTAAGGCTTTTGAGGATTTTTTAAGATTCTGGAGAATTTTTGCAGACTCATTTCAGTAATTTGATTGGTTGAAAATTTAAAAAAATTGGTAATTTCATTATTCAGAAATCTAAATTCTTATCAGCGATTGTACCGGTCGAAAATTTTTACATGTCGTTAATTTTTAGTTGACAAATTTTTTGTTCGGAAATATTGGTTATCGAAATTTCTCTCTTTCTTCAACTTCAACGTGTCATTAAAATTTTTTTCGAGAATATTATAGAGCCTCTGATAATATTTTTATGATTTAATTGCTGGTTTAGTTGCAGTAAATATAATTTTATTTGTTAATGAAATTTGAGTTTTCTTATAAAAATAATCCGTGCGGGATTATATTGACCCTCGATAAAAATAATCGTTTATAATCTTAGATGGTAATTTTGTCTTTGGGGCCAGAATAAAAGAATTCAATTAATTCTTAATTGAACCTGAGGGCAACCAATGTGAGCCGAAACGTTTTGTTCAATTAAGGATTAATTGAATTATTTTTTTCTGACCCTTAGGCCAAAATTACCATCTAAGATTAGAAACGATTATTCTTATGAAAATGTTGTATTTATTAATTTTTATTGGCTTCCTTGGACTTTTTAAAGGAAACAAATTTTCCCCTTTTTTGTCCCTTTTCTCGAAAGAGGAATCTCCTATTTTCCCTAAAATTGAAATTCTGAACCGCTGTGATCCCTGGGAATAATTAAAAATGTATTTTAAATCTGTTTTCTTCTTTTCAGTTTTGTTACAAGCAAAAAGTGTGGAGAACAGCCCCATGCATATGCGTAGAGTGACCCGGGCTGGGAGCATCGATACTTTGTCTTCATGTGAATCGATTGCATCCGATGATTTGATGATGGATTACGAAAGAAGTGATGCCAGCTCTTATGGAGATACAACACACCGGTATAAAGTTGATAAATTTAAAAAAAAAAACACTCAACACTACAAAGTTTATATGTGTAATTGTGTATTATGTATCAATACTCGAACAATTTTTTTAATTATTACAGAATTCAATCGATACACGATGAGGATGAAGTTAATGAATTGCTGGATCTAGAAGCACAAAGCGAAGAAGTGATGCGAGAATGGACTTCTTTATTAGGGGCCCATCACACCAATTCCAATTCCGCTAACAACAACGCAAATTCTGGCATCAACAATAATAATCCCACCACGGAATCAGGGTATGTAAACCTTTTATTTCTAATACTGAAATTTAGTTCGTAAATGCTTCTGCACATATATTTAAAAAGAATTAATTAGAACAACTAATCAAGACATGTTTTCTTATTGAAATTTGATGTTTGTTCATATGAGATTCCTTTTATTATCAAAAGAAATTTTCTGTAATCCATTTAAATAGATTTTCAAGTATGATTGTGTCAAAAGAAATATTTACGAATTCACCTTTGCTATTTATGTTTGCTTGGTTGTGTGATCATTCTTTCGCAAATGGTGTAACCAGAGTTTGCAATTTGGTTGCTAATACCTTACCTTTTATTTTTGTGCTTTTATCATTTGCTGCATTCTTTTTTAAGGTTGAACCTTTTTAAAATTCTGTTGCCAATTTATAAAAAACATATCAGATGGAAAGAAAGAAGCTTTCTTTATGACGAAAGTCGAGCAACTTTTAAATTGTATATTTTTCAATTCGAATTTTTTTTATATATTACTCACGTTAAAATGGATCGATAGAATAAATTCGTCTCTCTCCACTCGATGGCAGCACAGTTCCCAATTGCAATTGCGAGACATGGATTGAGTGAGTGAAAGGAAAATAGTTACTGCAACACTAATATTCCATTTTTATTGAATATCGAATATCTTAAACTGCAGCTTCTTACATTACTCCATTAGATTTATAAATGTCTATATTTATTTTCATATCTATTTACGAATTAATGTATAGTTTTCGATTATCCCTTTGATTTTCTACAAGACTGAAGATTGAGTGTATCTACTCTTAAATTACTTCTACATTATTTTAAAGCTTTCGAATATAAAAGCGATCAATTTTTAAAATACTCTACAAACTCTGAGGAAATTGTTAGACATTCGAGATTAGAAAATTCAGTTATGTTTGGCCAAAGCTAAAATGGGATTCTAAAAGGAAGCGGGTCCCCCAAAAATATATGGTTCGTGTGTTGCATTCCTGTTTAAACTCACAGACTTGTCGTTATTCATTCCTATGACATAAGGTCAAAAGTATGACCCAATATCTAATCAATTCTCTACGCAATTTTACATCACAGTAATTTCTGTTCAAGACAAACTATCAACGAGGGGTAAACCACTCTTGAAGTTTGGTTTATAAGCTTTCGTGAAATACTTTTGAAATCTTTGACATCTTTCGAAAATTCTTAAATCTCTTCTAATCCTTTGAAATCTTTTAAAGTCTTTCAAGTCTCTTGAAATCTTTTCAAATCTTTGAAATCCCTAGAAATCTTTTGAATGTTAATTATTATTTAAGCAAACAAAAAAGATTAAAGTATTAAAGAGTATTAAAGTATTAAAGATTAAAAGGTAATATATTATTTGTATTATAAAATATTTCCAGATTGTGAGATATTTCAGGACAATGGAAGAAAACGACGTCGATATATTGAGCGTCCTGTATTAGTCACATGTCTATAAGCGACCTAATATAAGAACTATTGGTAGCACACATTGTCACGAGAGGGTTGACGAGAATCTATTTTCATCTTAAGTACTTTAATCTCTAAGGGCCGATTAAACCAACAGTGATTAAATGGGCGATTAACTAATCATGATTATTTTTTAATCAAAGATTTAACCGGCGTTAACTCTCGTTGCGTTCCACTGGATTCTATGATCAAATTCTATTCCCCGATTAGTTAACCGTATATCTGGTTCATAATAATTCTATTTTCTGTGCAAACAGCGATTCTGATTGGCCGAAACAAGAAGGACGTTTAAGTTTCTTGCACGTGCACGATACCGGCTGACAAGTCCTCCCGATAGACCTATAGTGCTAAGGGAAATAACCCCAAAGAAAGAAAGAAAGTAAAATATTTTTGTAGATATAATAAATCAAAATAATCTCCCAAAATTCCCAACACTATTTCAATTTGCAAACTAATAATGTAAAGGGACTTAACAGAGAACAATTAAAACTGATAACAAGTATCCGATTCATGAAAAACATGTATGTAGAAAGGAAGCTATAGGGTAAGAGCACCAGTTATTGGCACCTTAAGAGGAAATTCAGACTTTCGGAAATAGATGTATACATAATATCT
>JBAGKK010001074.1:1201-12674 GCA_037177015.1 Euceroptres primus | reverse complement strand
TCAACAAACTAGAGCAGCGTTGGACGAAGTGTATAAGCCTGAAAGGAGACTACGTTGAAAAATAAAAAAGGTTTATCAAAAAAAATTAAGCAGTTTTTATTTTCGCACGGACTTTTCAAACGACCCTCGTAAGCCTAGAGGTAAATCAGAGGTTGTATGCTTTTATACACGTAAACCTCTGGATGCCCTTTATGGTAGGTAGACTATATTATCACCCAACACGCCTAAAACATCACCATTTTATTCTTTCTTTTTTTGAAGAAAATCTCGTGTTATATTTTTTCAAACAATCGAAGTAGTTTTACCAGTTTTTAGTATTTCTTTGTTTCTCACATCGGTTTTGAAGAAGTGTAAGAAACTTAATAAACTGAAATAGGAAAAACCTTAAAATCTCAAAAATTGCCAAAATAGCAATGTTTTGAAGCAAAAATATAAAATAATTTTTTTCTCCTGAAAAACAGAGAAAATACCGAATGAGAAATTTATAGTAAGTAGGACTATATTGGTACCTATTATTCCTTAAAATTTTAGGAAAAAAAGGTGGCGTTTTTTAAAAAAAAATTTTATTTTTTTCCAAAAATCGAAATAATTTTATCATTTTTAATAAGTTTTAAATTTTCTTTATGCACTTTGAAAGAATGAGAAAAATGTGATAAACTGGAAGAAGAAAAACCTTAATACCTCAAAAAGTGTAAAAATGGCAAGGTTTTTAAAGTAAAATTGGCAAAAAACTAATTTTTCCCTTAAAATTTAAAAATATCCGTATTAATGTAAATATGTCGCCAAGGTAATTTAATAAAATACGTTTCCCCTTATTTTTCACGTACAAGAACATATTTCATTGGCAAGCCAATTTTGAACAGGTCACCCGCCGGTCTGCATGATTTGAAATGGATTCGGTCTATAATAATACATACTGGGAGTCCCATAGTTCGTGGAATCGAACCACATAGGCTGATTCTTCATGCAAAACTAAAACGATATTGTTAAGCTCAACATGATGAAATCTCAATATTTATGAAGACCAAAGAGTTCAAAGTTGACCAATTACGTTACGACTTTAAAAATTACGCAGGGGTGCTTCTCACTTGGATAGACAAAAATTCGTCTTTGCGAATTTGTTTACGAAATTCACGGTTGCATGAAAGACTACTGTTTAACGTAAATTGTATACGTTCGCGCTTCCCGCGTGTGATCTTCATTTCGATCATTTTTCATTTTGTCTATCCAAGTGAGAAGCAGGAGGCACCACTGCGTGATTTTTAAAGTTGTAACGTAATTGATCAACTTTGAACTCTTTGGTCTCCATAAATATTGAGATTTCAACATTTTGAGCTTTACAATATGGTTTTAGTTTTGCATCAAGAAGCGGCCTATGTGGTCAGATTCCGCGAACTTTGGGACACCCTTTTTAATGATTTAAAATGATAAACAAATAAAGAATGAAATATAGAAAAACTCTGCAGAACTAACTAGAAAAGAATAAAAGATGGATAAAACGAAACCTAATTTATCTTGTGGCAATTGTAAACGAAAATTGTTCATCACGCTTGAAAGCATAAATAATCAGTGGGGTGCAAGGAATATAATGTAAACATTAGAGAGCCTGTTGGCGTATTTGCCACTGTTCAAGTTGTACTGGACCATTCTTGGAAAATGTCTGACAGTGTCTTTGTACTTTGGATAACGTGTTTCAATTTCCCGGAGTGACTCGCTTCCCTTTTTGCCCTTTCTCTTTACTTGTCGCTGAGAGAAACAAACTCCCAGAGCTACCCAGTACCCACAGACATTGACGACTATCTCGAACCCTGCGACAAAAGCACCGGTCTCATTTTCCTTCGGCACAACTTCCTCATTGCGACGTAATTACCGCGCCGGGCAATTAGCCTTGGCAACTTCGTTACTTTGCTCGCTGGGACAACGACTTGTTTAAAACCCGCGACTACCGCTTGAGAGGGGCTTATCCTCTGCCAAGTAACGATTGTTGTTCGCTGCGAATGAACCAAATGGTCAAACAGAGAACTAACGCCATACACCAATCCACATTTCGTATTCCTTCAAAACACTCTCTTGGGTATCCTTGAATGAGATGGTAGGGTCGTTTACAGATAATTACAGCATCTAGACTAATTACTCTACGAGAAAGAACATTATTTTGAATGTGCTTATAAGTGATGCTAGGGTAGAGATAAAATTGGACTAAAAGTTGTAGTTCATGTGTGACTTAACCAGATACTTACTATGCTTTTAATTTGTCATTTTATACCTAAAATATTTGAAGTTAACTTGAATGAGAAAAAATCATTTTTTGTTTTCTTTTTTACATTATTGAGAGAATTTTTTTTTACAACTAAGTTTCGGATCCAAATTTATTTTTTGAACGTTTTTTTATCAATGAAGTTTCATTCAAATCAGTTAAGTTAATAATCATTTTCATCCCTAGAAGTGGAATGATAGAAAAAGATAGAAATTTTCGGATAAAAAAAAATAGAGATTTTCTACACCTGCCAACTTTGCATCCCTTTAACGCTTTATTTTATATTTTTCTATTCATGCGTGTATCCGTTGTGTCTACTAGGGCCTATCTTTTTTTAATCCCTGACTCTGTACACAACTTACTTATCTTTGTGTATCCATTTAGTAATATTTCGGAGTTTAAGGGAGTATAGGGTAACGGGTACAGCGGCACCCAGGGAAAAATGAAATTAGAAAGAAATTGCGTGATTTATAAAAGATATGCGTCCTTGCAAATGAAAGATAAGGTCATAATCTCAGTAGTCGTATCTATTTAAAAATGTTAAAACCTAAATAATTCCGTTTGTTTACGAAAAGAGCCGATTACTGTCCGGGTGTCGACCTCTGTACCCTTTACCCTATATGTAAAATTTTCGATATTCTCTATCTCTCTCTCTCTCTCTCTCTCTCTCTCTATCTATATATATATATATATATATATATATATATATATATAGCGATATTCATTGATTTTAAATTAGAACAAAATGCAAGTAAGGACAAAGGTTCGGGTGAATGAATATTTTATTTTTGTGTTTTTCTCTGGAGAACTACATATTTTTTGGTAAAAATTTGTGGAGATTTTTATTAAAATGAAATTTAAATCTACATTCAGGAGGTTTGATGCAAATTTTTTCAGAGATGAAGGCATGGCACCGCCTTTTTTTGTCCTTGTTTTTAATATCCACCGACAAGAGAAGAGATAATTTTAGCGAGTCACTGCGTGATGATACTCACACCCGTCTTCTCACTGCTGATGATATGACCACCAAGTGTCCATAAAAGTTCACGAGGTGTAAATCTTCTCTTTTCTTCTTAAAAATAGATTATTAATTATTATATTAATCACGCTGAAAAAACTGTCAATTGAAATTATACTTCTTTCGTTTCATAATTTCCCCTAATCTCATTTTTATAAATTCCTAACAAACATCTTTTTCGTTGCAGGTAATTTTACCCCGAAATTGAGGAAAACTTTGTTTTTTTTCTATGGAAAATAAATAAATTTTCTATGGAAAATAAATAAATTTTCTATGGAAAATAAATTCAAATAGATTGTAATAAATTAAAAAAACAGAATAGAATAGAAAATACTGGTACCAGTATAGAAAATACCAGTATAGAAAATACTGGACAATTTTTTAGGTTCTAACCTACGAGCAATGGACTGCGGCTAATTTACGCCGACAAGACGAAGGATTGTTAAGGCCCGAAAAGCTTTCAAGGCAAATTTGCTAAGTCTGGTCACGCGTCCAACTACTTCGACATGTTGCAGCACATGCATATTCGTGCACAGGCAGTCGTGCACGAATGCTGGCATAACCCCTTCCCCTTACACCCCCTCATTATTCATCAGCCTCCTTGTATTTCTTTCTTGCACCTATACATTGGCTTTTAAGCATACACATAGTTTCTTCGTTTACGCATGCATGACAGTATTATTGAGACGAGAAATGAGTTTGCTCGTGAGTTAGACCCACAAGCAAAATAAGAAATGCAAATGATTTCTGAACGAAACAGGTACGAGGTTTCATGCCCTATTTGTATAGTAAAGTATGGAGAAGTCGCTTTTCGAATATCTAATTATTTATTCAGTTCAGCTTGTATAGAACTAGTGACAAAAGAGGAAGTAAGCTATCTAATTTACTGCATGTAAAGAATGTAAATTTAACAAAAAAATGAACAAGTTATTTATCTGTGAGGTGTGCTTGGTCGAAATGCTGCGTGAGTTATCTCGGGTTTGGAATACGTGTTCTAATGGTAGAAACATCACTCATGCGTGACACGAAAAGTTATATCTTTGGAGATTTCGTACAGATGTATGATAATATTTTCTAAGAAAAAGATTTTCTCAGTATTTATTTTTTCCGATTAATCTTCAGTTTAAGTACTTTTTTAAAATGGTTGTGACATATATAAGTTTCGAGCATGTTTTTGCTTGAAATTACTTTTTGTTTATCTGGTGAAAATAAAATGAAGGGAAAAAATAGTTATTAGTTATTAAAGTCTGCGTGAGGGCGGCGCACTGAAACCGCAAGAGGCCGGAACGCAAGAAATAATAATTTCACACTTTAAAGGCGGTATGTGCCACATTTTTTGCATTGAAATGACTTACGATAGACCGTAGGTGGCGGATCGAGTCTTTTATTTATGCAAAACTTTTGTTTCGATCGTCCGCTTCATTTACACGCTTTAATTGCGGAATGTGTGCGCGATACTTCAAGCGCCAACCGCGAAGAAGAAATCATACTCTAATAAGAATCAAAAGATTGTTTCATCGAGTGCAAAGATTACTATTTTAATTATTAATCATACTGTTTAAACCTTAATAATAAAATGTTCCCACATTTATGCTAATTGATTTTCAAAGTGTGTGTTTTACGAGGGGTTGATTAAGTATGCAATTTGGTGCGCACTCTGTATGCAATCTCTATGCTTTCCCGTGCAATCTTATGCAATCTTGTATTCTCTATAGAATTCCATGCAATCTAATGGACTCCCATGCAATTCTATGCACTCTTGCAATCTCTATGCAATCCTATGTAATCTCATGCAATCCGATACAATCTATGCCATCTCATGTAATCCCATGCACATGCATTCTAAAAATTTCTATGCAATCTCTATGTAATTCTAGGCAATGAAATTCTATGAGAAATCTCATGTAATTCCATGCACTCTTGCAATTTCTATGCAATTTCTATGTAATTCCATGCAAAATCGTGCAGTCCCATGCACTCTGTCAATCTCTATGCAGTCACTTGCAAATCGAGACAATCTCTATGCAATTTTATATAATCCTTTGCACTCCATAAATCTCCATGCAACTGCATTCAATATTTGTGCAATCTATGTAATGTATGCAATTTCGTGTAATCCCATGCAATTTTTATACAATTCCATGCAATCCAGTTCAGTGACATGCAATATCGTGCAACGTCATGCAATTTCAGGCACTCTTGCAACCTTGTATAATCTCATGCAATCTCTTGCAATCCAATGAAATGCCATGCAATCTCTATGTAAGCTCTATGTAATTCCATGCAAAGTCTGTGCAGTTTCGATGTAATTCTATGCAATTTCGTGCAAAACAATGCAATATCCATGCAATTCCGCGCAGTCTCGAGCAATCCGATGCAATCTTATGTAATCTTCCAATCTCCGTGCAATTTTATACAATCCAATGGAATTCCATTCAATCTCTATGCAATCTCATGAAATTCTATGTACTCTTGCAATCTTTATGTAGTCTTGTGCAATCTCGTACAATCCAATGGAATCCCATGCAATCTCTATGTAACCTCTATGTAATTCCATGCAATGTCTGTGTAGTTTCGTTGTGATTCCATGCAATTTCGTGAAAAACAATACAATATCTATGCAATTGCGCGCAGTCTCGTGCAATCTGATGCATTTCGATTTCATGTCTATGCAATCTCTATGTAATTCCATGCAATTTCGTGCAGTGCTATGCAATATCGTTCAATCTCATGCAATTTTATGCACTTTTGTAATTTCTATGCAATCTCGTTCAATCCGATGGAATTTTTTTGTAATCCTGTGCATTCTTATGCAATTCCATGCACTCTTGCAATCTCTATGCCATCCTATGTAATCTGATACAATCCGATTTAATATCTATGCAATTTCTATGTAATTCCATGCAATTTCGTGCAATACCATGTAATATTTATGAAATCTCATGCAATCTCGTGCAATCCAATGGAATACCATACAATCTCTATGCAATCTCTGTGTAATTCCATGCAATATCTGTGCAGTTTCTATGTGATTCCATGCAATTTCGTGCAAAATAATGCAATATCTATGCAATTTCACGCAACCTTGTGCAATCCGATGCAATCTCTATATAATCCCGTACAATCTTATGTAATCTTTTAATCTCAATGCAGTTTTATACAATCCAATGGAATTCCGTTTAATCTCTATGCAGTCTCATGCAATTCCATGTAGTTTGGCAATCTCTATGCAATCCTATGTAATCTTGTGCAATTCGATTTCATGTCTATGCAATCTCTATGTAATTCCATGTAATTTCGTGCAGTTCTATACAATATTGTCCAGTCTCATGCAATTTTGCAGTTTCTATGTGATTCCATGCAATTTCGTGCAAAACAATGCAATATCTATGCAATTTCATGCAACCTTGTGCAATCCGATGCAATCTCTATGTAATCCCGTGCAATCTTATGCAGTCTCGCAATTTCAATGCAATTCCATGCAATCCAATAGAATACCATGCGATCTTTGTGCAATTTCATGCACTATTGCAATCTCTATGCAATCCCATGTAATCTCGTGCAATTCGATTTCATGTCTATGCAATCTTTGCAATTTCATGCAATTTCGTGCAGTTCTATGCAATATCGTTCAATCTCATGCAATTTTATGCACTTTGGCAATCTCTATGCAATGTCGTTCAATCCGATGAGATCTCTATGTAATCCCGTGCAATTTTAAGCAATCTTGCATTCTCAATGCAATTCCATGCAATTCTTATGTAATTTCGTGCAATCCGACTTAGTTTCAATGCTATCTCTATGTAATTCCATGCAATTCCGTGCAATACCATGCAATATTTATGCAATTTTACGCAATCCAGTTCAGTGCCATGCAATATCTCATGCAATTCCATTATTCTGTCAATCTCCATGCTTTGCAATCTCCTGCAACTAGCCTTTTGGTGTTTTGTATTTTTTATGTCAAATAAAAATAAATGTTTAAGGACCGAATTCATTTTAAATCAGGCAGGCAGTGCAGTCTATGATGTATGTTGTTTTTCAAAGGAAATAAGAAGACACGTATTTAACCATTTTGAGAAAAAATACATTTTCGCGAAGTTATGAGTATTTGAATTTTACACTTCTTTTTTTAAAAAGCACAACATTTTCTTTAAACTTTTATAACTTTAGAATCAAGATATTTGAGTTTTCTTACCTGATTATGGTGATGTTTATTGGCCTCTTTCTAAATCTGCCAGAAAATTAATACAATATTGAAAATTCACAAAATGGTGACGGTTTTTCCGCAAAAATTAAAAGACAATTTTCTCAAAAATCCCACCTTGTTTTTTGCCCAGAATTTTTTGCTAACTTGGTACTCATATGGTGAAGACAATAGACAAGTTTCATGCGGGCTAAACTACTTTCGTAAATAGAAGAATTTTTTTAACAAAGTGTCTATTCGTACAGGAATTTCGACAAGATTAAGGTACCCCCACCCCCCTTTGTGTTTTCCCTTAGCCAATTACGTTTGCAAGATTTTAGCTATTCGTACAGGATTTCTGTACGAAAAGGCACGGCCTTTTTTAAAATGAAATCAAATTTTCGAATTTTTTTCACAACTGAGGGCACATGCGAAAAGTATCAACAAAAAATTTTGATGCTTCAAAAAAGTTCAACACAAAAGACCTCTTACTCTTTTATATCTTGCATCGTTTGTGAGAAAAATTCGAAAATGTGATTTTTTAAAAACAGAAATTGTCCTGGATTCAAAAATCGTTCGGCCAACATAAAACTCGCCGAATAATTTCCTTATGTAAACATTTTTAAATGTTAAATGTTAAAAATGTTTAAAAAATTATTTTTTTTATAAAATCACATTTTCAATTTTTTCTCAAAAATGATGCAAGATATCATAAAAGAGTAAGAGGTTTTTTGCGCAGAACCTTTTTAAAGCATCAAACTTTTTTGTTAATATTTTTTTCGTACGTGCCGTCAGTTGCGAGAAAAATTTGAAAATTCGATTTCATTTTAAAAAATTCTCCAGTTTGCAAAAGTAGTTTAGCCCGCATGAAACTTATCTATTTTCTTCATCATATAAGCACCAATTTAGAAAAAATTTTGGGCAAAAAACAAAGTAGGGTTTTTGAGAAAATTGTCTTTTAATTTTTGCAGAGAAACCGTCGACATTTTGCGAATTTTAAGTACTTTTTTTATTTTTTGGCGGATTTTGGAAAAGGCGAATAAACCTTACCATAATCAGGAAAGAAAACTCAAATATCTTAATTGAGTCTAAAGTTATAAAAGTTTAAAAAAAGTAATAAAGGTTTAAATAAAAGTAATAAAAGTTTAAATAAAAGTTTTAAAAGTTTAAATAAAAGTTATAAAAGTTATAAAAGTTTAAAAAAAGAAGCTTAAAATTCAAATACTCATAACTTCGCGAAACTGTATTTTTTTCTCAAAACGGTAAAATGCGTGTCTTTTTATTTCCTTCGAAAAACAACATATTTCATAGACGACCGATTCTGTGACTTGAAGTTGCACTGCCTGCCTGATTTGAAATGGATTCGGTCTGAGATTTTACTGGAATAAAAAATGCAACTCTAAATTTTGAAGCGTAATCAAGGAAGCGAGCACGTCCAATTTGCTTTGAAGGTTCTTGATTCACGGCATCGGCAAGTGATTCAAGGGGATATCGGTATCGCGATAGACTGTCGATAAGCGAGCATGTTACGCGCGTTTACGATCAGGTATCGGGAAGCCATGGAACAAAACGAGCATTTCTTATCGATTGAACGCGTCCGTAACAGCGGGTTTATTAGCGCTCCGATAACATGAAGGCGTGTCCCTCAAAGACACCTCGAGATGGATCGTTTTATTCCGATGAAAATCGTTCCAAAGATCGTTTAGTATCATTTAATCGGCTCAATTTAATTAGCTGCTCTGGTTACCCGATATCCTGATCCATGCTCGTAAAAACGACGTACAACTCCGATACAAATTTCAAGGCCATTAACGAGATTTACTTATTTTATTGCAATGATTCGTTTACTCAAGAGACCGTAATAAAACATGCGCTGAAAAACAGGTAAAGTGACATGTGAGGGAATTTATAAAAAAATCTTTTAAAAAGGAGATTAATTAATTATTTTCTTTTCGATACTTGAGAAAAAATCTGCTGTTCGATATTTTCCTCTGAAATTAGGAGATTTTGGTTCTCCAGAAAGAAAAGTATTTATGGGTGATTGCCAAAAAGTTGACTATTTTAAGTCTCTATCATTTTTCAAAAATCCTGTGATTAATTAATTTTTGCTAAATATATCTGAGTAAAGTACTCACATCAGGGCACAATTTAGGAAAGTCTTAAAATTTTAGACAACTTAGTAGTACTGAATTGTTACAGTACTGAATTACAGTACAGTATTACTACTACAATTTCAGTACTATACAAATACCTCGCACTAGTTCTATTGCAGATCTGCAATTCGTTGAAATTGAAGAAATTCAACTCAATTCACGGATGAATTTTTCAATTGGACATTGAGTGTTTGAGTGACAGGATGTTTTCATGAGTTGACACCATTTTCAATGAGTGACACCATGTTTTCATTGAATTGCATTTCAACAAAATTGTCGATTGACGAATTCATTTCGCAATTGCATTTTATTGTTTTCAATTGAATCTGTTTTTCCAGGGCATATTTATCGAACTATTAATTCAAAATTTTATCAAACGAGATGATATAATGAAGATGTGCTGTCAATATAAAATAAATCGCGGTATCACATATGTTTTCCATATTTTTAATAATTTTTACCGAGGGGTTGGCAATTTGTGAAGTCAGGAGTACGCTTGTAATGAAATCTCCTGAAGTCTCCTGAAATATCTCAAATCTCCTGAAATATCTGAAGTCACTTAAATTCACTTCAATTCATTTGAAGTCACTTAAATTGTCTTGAAATCGTCTGAAATATCTGAAGTCATTTGAATTCATGTGAATTCACTTGAAGTCACGTGAATTTACGTGAAGTCACTTGAAATCACCTGAATTCAATTGAAGTCACTTGAATTCTCCTGAATTCACTTGAAATCTCCTGAAATATCTGAAGCCATTTGAATTTATATGAAGTCACGTGAATTCACACGAAATCACTTGAATTCACTTGAATTCATTTGAAGTCACTTGAATTGTCTTGAAATCTTCTGAAATATCTGAAGTCACTTGAAATCACCTGAATTCATTTGAAATCACCTGAATTCATTTAAAGTAACTTGAATTCGTTTAAAGTCACTTGAATTCTTCTGAAGTCTCTTAAAATCTCCTGAAATATCTTAAGTCATTTGAATTCATGTGAATTCACTTGAAGTCACGTGAAGTCACTTGAAATCACCTGAATTCATTTGAAGGCACTGGAATTCTCCCGAAGTCTCTTGAAATCTCCTGAAATATCTGAAGTTATTTGAATTTATATGAAGTCACGTGAATTCACATGAAGTCATTTGAATTCACTTGAATTCATTTGAAGTCACTTGAATTCTCTTGAAATCTTCTGAAATATCTGAAGTCACTTGAAATCACCTGAATTAATTTGAAATCATCTGAATTCATTTAAAGTCACTTGAATTCGCCTGAAGTCTCATGAAATCTCCTGAAATATCTGAAATCAATTGAATTCATGTGAATTAACTTGAAGTTACGTGAAGTATTTTGAAATCTCCTGACTTCATTTGAAGTCACTTTAATTCTTTTAAAGTCACTTGAAATCTCCAGAAATATCTTAAGTCATTTGAATTCATTTGAAGTCACGTGAAGTCATTTGAATTCACATGAAGTCACGTGAATTTACCTGAAGTCACGTGAATTCACCTGAAGTCACTTGAAATCACCTGAATTCATTTGAAATGACCTGAATTCATTTAAAGTCACTTGAATTCATTTAAAATCAATTGAATGCTCCTGAAGTCTCTTGAAATCTCCTGAAATATCTGAAGTCAATTGAATTCATGTGAATTAACTTGAAGTTACGTGAAGTCACTTGAAATCTCCTGACTTCATTTGAAATCACTTGAATTCTTCTAAAGTCACTTGAAATCTCCAGAAATATCTTAAGTCATTTGAATTCATTTGAATTCACTTAAAGTCACGTGAAGTCATTTGAATTCACATGAAGTCACGTGAATTTACCTGAAGTCACGTGAATTCACCTGAAGTCAC
>JBAGKK010001073.1:0-31638 GCA_037177015.1 Euceroptres primus | reverse complement strand
TGTAAATTTTTTAGCTTGTGATCTTAAATTGTACTTACAGTATGATTTGTAAATTGTAAGTTTAGAATTGTAAATTTGTAATGTGTAAACAAAGTTACAATTTACAAGTACAATTCATAATTAAAAACTGACAATTTACAACTGCAATTCACAAATTTACAGAGTTCACAGTATAATTTACAATTTTAAACTTACAATTTACAAATAATACTGTAAGTAAAATTATTTAAGATCACAAGCTAAAAAGTTTACAATTATGTATTACAAACATACAGTTTACAATTAAATTTGCAATGTACTATTTACAGTACAATTGCAAACGATCGTTATTAATAATATGTTATATTTTATTGCATTATTAACGTAACTTTCAGTAAATTCAACCAAAAATTTTTCCATTAATTTCTTATGGTTAAATTAAACTTTGATCGTTTGCAATAGAAAAACAATTTTGTTATTTTACTTCTAAAAGTATTACCAAAAAGAATCATTTTTATCATTTCAAATAAGCGCGCGGAATCTAACCAATCAGACAGTTTTTCCACTCCCCGCATCGGGCTTGCGCAGTTAAAAAAGTGCATCCCGGGAATCACTGTTTCCAGGAAATCTAAATTACCGACACATGAGTTCGATCAATTACCAGGTTCGTGCTTAGAAACCTCGATTTCTTGCTCCTAATCTATTTCTCATTGTTTTCCAGAAATAAGTTTAGAATAATCGTAAGAAAAAGTGTAACAAAAATTACAAAACAAAAATACTTAATGACCAAAAGATGTTGCAAATTTCAAGGTTATGTTCTAAAATATCTTAAGTATTAGACTCCCAACTCGAAAAATTAATGCTTAAAACTAAAAAACTAACAAAGCGACTAAAATTTGTGTAATTTTAGTCTAAATTATTTTCATTTTACTCTAGATTTTTTCTCTTTTCAGTAATTGCTCAAGGTTTTTTGAGGTTATGTACGCTCCTGCCTCCTGGTTTACATTGTGTGTTGAAGCAAACTAGCGCCGCACATGCTTCCAGCTGCGTAATACCTCGTGTAAGTTCATATACATAGAATAAGAATGATAACATGTGTAAGAGATTCATGAATGTGTCATATCGTAAAATTCACAGACTTGTTCCAAGTCAAGACGTCGACCGGAGTTATAACGAGTTTCGCTAGGAATTGAAGAAAGCAGAAGGGACTTGTGAAAACAAAGTGCACAAATAGAGCCTAGAACATGATAGCTTGTGCAGGCTCTCGACTAGGCTTGCCGAGTTCGAGGATGGCGTTCACTAGGACTAAGTACTTGAAAAGTGAAGAGGGTTTGTGATGAATTGTGTCGTGTTTTTATTCTTTCGAAATCAATTCGCTGTCGTTTCTTTTCCTTGACCCTGTTGATTACCCGAAAACGCAAAAGTACTCGTCGGCCTCACGTGGAATGGCAGCAGCCTTAAAAAAGAATCACTCGCGAAGAAGATTAGCCGCTCTGACATTCCTGTCCAACATCTCCTTGGATGGGAGCCATCGGGACACAAAGTTAGCTCTGCTGCCCCGTAACGGAGTTATTTACCAAGGCACTCTTCAGGAAACTTACAATAATGAGTTTTCGGAGAATTTAGAAGCTGGGGGAGACACCTCGAAGGAGATTTTAAATGATTCCCAGGTTGAGGGAGCTCGTCAGGTGCAGTCACCACAAAAGGGAGTCGATCGCACCTTCGGGTCCGATACGACCACCCTTACACCTGCAAAAGCTGCGGTTACAAGTTTCATAGAACAGGAACGAAATTGCCCTCAGTTATCACCTGGGGCTTACAGCTCCTTCAGAGAACGGTGAGACGATTTTATTTAAGTGGTTCTTTTGATATTTTTATTTTTTGCAAAGCATGAATTCTTTTCTTAGATTTCATTCATTTAACCATTGAATGTTATTTTCAAATCTGAAACTTATTTATATACCACGAAATGGACTTTGGATTTATTTCAAATTTATTTAGGGATTTCAAGGAAGAATTTATTTATTCAGTGATTTCTCTTAAGTTTTCATTATATGGGTTTCAAGATGTTTTAAGAAACAATGAATCTTGAAAAATTTCTTTAAGTTCTCTCTTGTCAAGATTTGTTTTCAGGATTATATTCATTAAAAGTGATAGATTTTTAGGATAAAGATTTAATTTTTAATCTAAAGGAAAAGGAACTACCAAGAAAGGCCATATCCATTTCTGACCATGGAATTAACACATTTCGTCCTCCAGGAAATATATTTTGTGAATCAACAAAAATAGAAACTTTGCTTTAAACCTGATTAGAAGGTCACTTGACTGTTTTTACACTCGTGAAACAATGTTAATCACGACAAAGTCTAACTTGGTTTTACTACAAAACACTTCCTAATTAATAAAGCTTTCAAGAACAAAAAATATAGATAAGACAAATTCATTTAATTAATAAAGCTTTTAAGAACAAAAAATATAGATAAGACAAATTCATTTTTTTTTAAGAGTCAGTATATTTACTCAATATATTTACTCTGTCAAACTTCAATAAAAAATTTTTCTATAAAAACTCCTTACTTTTCAAATAAAAAATGTTTAGCTACTAAGTTTTTGGAGAAAAATGCTAAATTTTTGTATATTAAAACAAAATAAATTTTTAAAATATTTAGGCAAATAGGAAAGAGTTTTAAAAATACTGTGCTTGTGGAATTATTCTAATTGACATTGTTAGAATCTAATGCAGTGTGGAATCATATTTCATTATGCTAATTGGTTTTATGTTTGAGAGTCACATAATCTAAAAATTGTGTTGACATAAGAATGTCTAAATTGTAAATAGAATTGGGGTGAAAATAATTGATTATGTAGGATTTTTTAAAATTTAATTTAATTTTTTTAATTGTTAAAATTTAAATTTCATTTTTAAAGAGAAATCTGTTCATATATTATATATTCTCAGATCGAAAAAATCCATTCAGCTGTTATAAAATTGTTGAATTATAAATTATAAAATTGCTGATAAACCAGAAAACAAATTTTATTTCTGGTTATTGATTCTTTGAAGTAATTTATTTATTTATTAATTTATTATGTGAAGTTTCATTTAAAATTTTAAAAAATCCAGACTTCAATAAAATTTAAAGAATACAAGCTACTCGTAAATCAAGTTCACAAAGTAGTTCTTTAACATTTTTAATCCAACAGTTTAAAGTCTTTGGATAACAAGATATTTAATCGATGTAATTTTCCCTCAAGTTAATTATGTATTAAAATAAATACGTATCAATAAAATCAAATGGCATTCCTTTAAACCGGAATTGAAATATTACAAAAATATTCTCTCATAAAAATTAATTTATCTCTTAATGAAATTGTAATGTAATGATAATTTTTTATTTAAAATTATAGGAATTGAAGCTAAAGTTAAGAATTAGCAATTAAATGAAAAATGAATCAAAATTAAAAAATCCTCTTTAGAAATGAAATTTAAATTAACTTTGCTTCTCCAAAAAATAATTTGATATTTTATTAAACCTGGGGGAACTGAATGCGTGGAATGTAACAGTAATAGAATTTTTATTAGGTATAAAACCTGATACTTGAAAGGAACTAAAGCACTGATCAAACCCGTAGATAATAAAAAATATCCCTTAAGTTATAGATAAAAATAAATTAGAAATAAACAATGAATTGGATTTAAAATTTAAATACTTTTCTTAAAATAATTATTAATTATTATTAATCGGAAATAAGTTATTTTAAAGGCAAAAATATTAAAATTAGAATATTTTGGATTCTTGATATTGAAAGTTAAGTTTACAAATTAACTAATTATTTTTTTTTTTAATTACAGAGCTGGAACTGCAGGCAGCGATTATTCATTACCGGAAAGACGAGTTGGTTCTCTGCACTACAAGAAACGAATAACTCATCAAACCTCAACTTTATCAGAGGACATCAAACACCATTACAACAGCAGCAACGAGAGTATCGGTTCCTCGCGTTCGAAATCAGCTTCTCATGTTACAAAATCGAAAGCAAAAGCTCTCAACAATTTACAATCAGGATGTGTAAACAGCGGTATTATACCGGAAGTCACGAGAGAATTGCGTTTGATGCAACGTCCGATATCTGGACAAAAATTCAGGGACGATCGAGTTATTCTAGTTTCGAAGGGACGAGTTCCATTTCTCGTATTCTCTGCCATCCCATACAACAAAGGTCAACGAACGAGTTGGTAAGCGATCCTCTGTTTTAAAACAATCATGCGGAGTATTTTCTTTATTCTTAATCCAAGAATTGGATTTTTGTTCGAAGAATTTTATTCTGGATCCAAGTCGCTTCAAGAGTTTTATTCCTTTTATTCAACGATTTGTTTTGTTCTTCAGGAAAAACATAGTGATCCCCAATAAAACCACAGTCAGTCCCCTGTTCTTATTTTTAAAACTTATTTCCCCCTCTTATTTTCAAATTCCCCTAAAATCCCTACATTTCAGAATTTTTGTCCATTTTCTTCCGTTTTCTTCCTTTTCCCCCCTTTTCTTTTATTCCAAGTTACAATTAATTTTACAAGAATTAAGAGAAGTTAAAAACTTATCATTTATAACTCCAGAATTTCTAGATTTCTGCAGAATCATTTAGAACCGTCTAAAATTTTCAAAAGACTCCCTTAATCTTGAAGAATCTTCTAGACTGTTTTCAGCATCTTCCTAAAATTCTGTAGACTTTTTTATTGTGTTCAAAAAAAATCTAGAAAAGAAATTTAAAACATCTTTCAATGTTTTCTGAAATTTTCCATAATTTTCAAAAATTTCAAATCTTCTACAATCTTCCAAACCGACTAAAATCTTCTACGTTTTTAGAAGACTCCAAAATCTTCCAAAAACTTAAAATCCTCCAACTAAAATCTTCAAAACTTATTTGAAATCCTCCAAACTTTTTTAAACTTCTCCATATTTTTCTATAATCTTCTATAATTTTAAAACAGTTTTCCAAATCTGATACAATTCTCCAAAATTCTAGACTGGACTATAATCATCCAGACTGGACCATAATCTTCCAGACTTTCAGAATCTTCCTAATCTTTGAATTTTTTCCAAAATCTATTTCAATTTACCGAAATGTGCTAGACTGTTCCAGAATCTTCTAAAATCCTCTAGAATCTTCTAAATTCTTCCATAATCTTCTAGAATTTTTTAGATGTTTCCAGGATTCTCCAGAATTTTTTAGAATCCACAAAAATCTACAAAAGATTCCCGAAATATCCTCAAATCCTTTAGAGTCGTCAAAACTCACTTGAAATTTGTACAAATTCTCCAAAATATTCGAGACTTTTCTAGAACTTTCTTCAGTCATCTAGATTCTTCTGGATTCTTCTATAATATTTTAGAATCATCTGAATTCTACTAAATAATCTTAAAGAATATCCCACAATTCTTTAATATGCTACAAAATATACTAGACTATTCCAGAATCTTCCCAAAAATCTGTAAATTAGAAAGTTTTTTAAAAAATCTAGAAAAGACTAGAAGATTTTAGAAGTTTATGGCAGAATTCGAAAGATTTTTGAGTATTCTGAAAGATTTTGAAACAGTGTGAAATAATTTTGGAAATTATAATAGTTTTTTGGATATTTTTGAAGATTTTTGAAGGTTTTACAATTTTAGAAGAGTCTGAAAATGTATGGATATCTCTACAAGAGTTTAAAAGATCCTGGAAGATTTTAGAAGGTCGTAGAAAAAATTGGAGGATTTTAATATATTTTGGTAGAATCAGGAAGTCTCTGGAATATTCTAAAAAATCTAGAAGATTGAGAAAGATTTTGAGAGATTATAGAAGATTTAACGAATTTACAAATATTTGAAAAATCTAGTTTAAAGGGTCTAATAAGTCCAGAAGATTTCATGAAGGAATTTAGAATTATAAATTATAAAATTCGGCAATTTTATAATTGATAATTCAACGTATCCTTAAAATTATTTTTCTGGAATATTATAAAGCCTTTGATAATATTTGCATTATTTTTTTGCTGGTTTAGTTGTTGCAGTCATCAAAATATTAACTGAGGTATTTTTTTTCTCTTTCTTGTTAAACGACAAAGAAGTTTAACATCAAAGGATGGAATATAATTTAATTTGTTTAAAAAATTTGAGTTTTCTCATAAAAATGTGGCTTTTATTAATATTTATTATTGATCCCCTTGGTATTTAAAAAAATCCCCTTGTTCGAAAAAGAAATCACCTATTTTTTCTTTAAAATTGAACTACTGAACTGCTGTGATCCCTGAAGACTGAATCCTAATTTTTGCTTTAAACTTTAAACCTTTTTAATTACTATTACTAGCTGGCAAAATGAAAGGGGTAACTCTCCTGTCTTCAAAAACCTCGCAGTGAATAATCCGATTTTAAAAAGGTATCCATTCGTTAATTCGTAGAGATTTTAATTCACCATTCGATTTTTGATCGGCAATAATTCGTATTCGGGCTTTTTTATTCGCACTCGAAAAGCAGAAGACACCTAGCACGCTAGTAATTATTTTTATTGAAATTAATAATTTGCTCTGATATTATTTTTCTTACCAAAGTTTCCGGAAAATCCACATTTTGTTTAACTTTATGTTTCTTTTTTTTTAGGTCAGAGCTTAGAAAAGATGCGGGAAGAAGGAAAAATACAATTGGCTCGAGGCCTTTGTCTTCTATTAATGACAGCCTAGATACCTTTGGTTTGCTAGGAATTGAACGAGCAAAAGATGGACAGGTAATTAATTGTTAATGTGAATTTAAATTTAACATTTTCTAATTTTCTTTTTGATTTACAGGAAATATCTTACGGACAGTTGCTTATTCCATCGAGGCAATTCGCGAAGGAAAAAAAGTTTCTTGCTGGCGATAACGATGCAGTGGATATCGGATTTTCAGCACCAAACAAACATCATTTGGTCTCAAGGTTTAAATTATTTTTATATTAAAATTCAATTCTAACGACCTTTCTCAATTCAAATTTTACCTTTTATAGAAACGGATTTCTATATTCGAAACCTGGTAAATTAAAAATTAATCTATTGAAACAAAAATTAATTTTAAAAGTTAAAAACTATTTTCTCATTTTTTTTTACAATTTGCTGTTTGAAGATCGTTTAATCGGTTTATTGTCCGTTGCAGAACAAAAACTATAACATGGAATTCGGACCGTACCCAATGGTAAACACATTGGAATATTCAAGTGTAGTGTTGTCTAAGGATTTTTTGCATGCGAAGTTTTTTTTCACAATTTTTTTTTAGATTAAAGCCTTTCCATTTTTAAGATGAATAAACAAAGGAATCAAAATTAATGCATCTTTTTTAATGTGTACACTTTTTTCAGGACTATGGTAGATGAATTTAATTAATTGTTATTAATTTATAATTTTTTGTCAATTTAAATTCTAGAAGAAAAATTATTAAATTATACAAAAGCGTGTTTCGGATTCAGAAACTCTTGAGAGTTTCTCGGTTTGAGAAAAAATTAACTGGGTAGAAAAAAGTGAGGAACAACATTTTGTAAACTGGTTGTTTAAGTTGATGGGATTATTTTCAGGTGTCTTTCTTATGACGCTGCTGCTCATCGAAATCAACATGGAACAGATTCTCCTCCCTTATCGCTGACAACTGATTCGAAAGGTAAATATCGGAGCGCGTTGTGAAAATATGATTAGCGATAAGGCAATATGCCGAGGGTAATTATCAGCAGTCTTTCTAACAATTATTTTAACTCTTAACTCTATCAAGAAATACGATACAAAATTATGTATTCCAGTTTTTGAGTGGGATGAACAATCTTTACAATACAATCCAAATTTGCTTGACGATCCTGAACTTATTGCTGGAAAACATCGGACTCTTCTTACCTTCACTTCCTACATGGTGAGAACTTCAAAAACATTAATTTAATTAGAAATTAGAATTTTTGACTTCAAAGCAAATTTTAGAAAATATGCTATTTAATAAAACAATCGTTTCCAATTTTTTCAGGCTTCTGTGATTGACTACGTGAGACCTTCAGATTTAAAGAAAGAACTGAACGACAAGTTTCGCGAGAAATTTCCCCACATTCAGCTTACTCTGAGCAAATTACGAAGGTAAAATTCTCTGTATTTTTTTGGAACAAATTGTTTAATATTAAGACTCTTGGTTATTAAAAAAGAATTATTTTTTTTTTAGTTTGAAACGAGAGATGAGGAAGATCGCTAAAATGGAGTATGGGATTGATCTTTTAACAGTGGCCATGGCTTATGTTTATTTTGAAAAATTGATTCTGAGGAATGTCGTTACGAAACAAACAAGAAAATTGTGTGCTGGTGCTTGCTTGTTACTCGCTGCGAAACTCAACGACGTCAAGGGCGAAGTTTTAAAATCTCTCATTGAGGTAAATTTCAATTAAATATTTGATTTTTAATCAATTATTAATTTACTTAACTTTTAAATTACTAACTCGGTGAATTTTTGTTACAGAGAATAGAGAGCGTTTTTCGACTGAATCGCAAAGAATTAATAACCTCGGAGTTTGCAGTTTTGGTAACACTTGAATTTGGTTTGCATTTACCAAATCGGGAAATAATTCCTCATTATGAGCGCCTTGTTTACGAATCCTGACCTTTCGTCACCTCATTTTTTTCTGTGGCCATAGGACTTTTCTCCCCGAGAAATTCAATCTAGAGCTTTTAACTCTTGAAAAGCAAGGTTCTTTCTAATTACAACACGAATCATGACTCATCGTTGGATTTTAGTGACGATCAAATTTGAACTTTGAATTATTTTTACCTTAATAATAAAACAACTTAGGCTTCATATTTCGAAATCGTCAAAGTCGTATCAAGAAAAGAAAGTACAATTTTAGAGAAAAATGCAAGAACCTTTGTACTTAGAATACTTAATTAGTTTCGCTGGATTTTTTTTTCTTCTTTCTATGATCCTTTAGGATTGTACTTAACTGGATAGTTTAGTCTAATTGTACTTATCACAAGTACCAGATACATATATTTTTGATGTCTTTGTAAAACTTTTGAGCAAAGAAACTATTCTATACAAAGTACTTGTAAAATATGAGGGAAGTTCTCTTTTGTTTTAGAACTGACGATCAGCTTTGTTGGAAACTTTTTTTTAGGGAAATGCAGAATTGCGATGGTAAGCCATTTGGATCGGGCGATAGGTTTTACCTTGAAACTGAAGCTTCTTAGATTATTGTGAAAGCCTCCTGTAGCGTAAAAGTTTTTAAACAAGGGAATCAACTAAAAGAGGATTAAAGTTTAAAAAAATGTGACTTAAGAATTGAATTAAAGTAAGAAAAACTAGCATACGTATTAAACTCCGAAAAATCGCTCATTACAGGATTTTCTACCGATGGTTGTAAAAGCGGAAAGTAATAGAAAGGGAGTTTATAGTTTAAACTAGAAATTAAAAAAAAAAATTACTAAAACCGAAGCTTCAAATAAGAACAAACTTTCTACGTCTTTAGTATCTTAGGCTGCGATACTTTGGATTTTATGGATTTAAAAATTACGTACAGACTAAATTTTCGTTTCAAACTTAAATACAAAACTGCTTTTACAATTTTAAGATTCTAAAATTGAAAAAAATAGTCACTACGTAATTTTCGAATCGGGATTGAATCGTCGGACTTGTGCCTACGAATCGGAAAGTTTTATTTTAATTAACATATCGTACCTGTGTAAATTGTGTTTTGCTACCGAGCTTTTGAGAAGTTTGAAACTTTATTTACCATTGTTTTTTAAAGCTTCTCTAGGATTTGTTATTGTTTTGTTAATAGAGCTATCGTTCTTTTTTTATTCGAGTGATCGGAGATTTCTGGAAAGCATTTCTAAGCTTTGGTCGATACTTGTTGATTTTTCGCTTTTTTTATTTTTATTTTTACGTACCATTGAGTACGTATTTTTTTGAGTGTTGGCAATGTAAAAAGTATAGACGTTTCTAGATTATGTATAGACTGTACAGAGAACAAGTATCGATCGTCATACTCGCATATCTTGATACTTAACTTTTGTAAAAAGTTTGTAAATAGCTTGATGCTCAAACTTCATAGTCGCTAGTCGTTTGTATGCATTGTTTAAGGTTTATGTACCTATATGTAGATAATTCAAAGAGACTATAGTAATTGTACCTTCTACGCCACATGAGAAATGTTATTTCCTAATACATAAATATAATACTCTGCAACGTTTCAAATTTAGATGAAACTCTTCTTGTTATTCAACGAAACCTATTTCAATTTTTAATTTAAGTTTAGGAATTTTAGCTTTAAGTTAGAGGATTTTTAACTTAAGATATTTTATTTCTGCTTCTTTTTCTTATTGTTATTGTTAACTTTCTCTCCTTTTTTCGTGGAAATTGAAGTATGAGATTGAAGTCGAGTGCTTAGACTCGTTAAAGAAACAGTTTCGGCGACATCAGTTTCTTCTTTCGCTTTTTGAATCATTTGAAGCCTTTTTTGCTCTCTAATTTTCCTTCTCTTCAGCAACGCTATTGTCGCTTCTAGAAGTATTTCGTAGAATTCCAGAAAGGTGAGCTGAAAAATGGAATAGATTTTTGAATTGATTATTTTAAAACTAGTCTAATTGCTTCTTTTGTTTCAGATTTAATAGGAAGTATTTTGCACTTCGTAATCGATATTGATGATGAAATTAAGTTCTTCGTCTTTGATGGAAGGACAAACGATGGAGACGACTGAAAGAAACTGGGTTGGTCCGAGTTCTCGAAAGGCGGAGAGATCTATCAAAATATGAATTTTAAAAAATTAAAAAAAGAATCAGTGAGAGAAAAATCAAAAGATACCTCTGTTATTTGGAAGTTCTTTGGGAGAACTTGGAGGCTGTGAATTAATCAAAGGTTCTGGTTTTGGAATGAAACAGATTCGTTCTCCAACTGTATTGGCATTTTTTCCTTCAGGAATTCGAATCGGAAGCGAAGTCTCATAATTTCCAATTGATGAGACTAGATGTAAAATATTTGTATTTGTTCAGAATAAAATAAAATTCTTGCACTTTTTAGGCAGAAAAATAAGACCTGAACTGCAAGCAGCTTTTAAAAGTTTCTTCACTGAGTGAGGTTCTCCAATATTTCTATAGAGTCGATAAATGGCAAGTGGCAAAAAATCTACTCCGAAGTTGAAAATTTTCCCTGTAAGACAAATATAAGGTATTATTATTATTATTATTATTTATCGGCATTTGGAACTCGAAAGTTCATTGCCTCATCTACCCGAGACCGCCACGCGTTTCTATCCTGTGCATCATCCAAATATAAGGTATTACTGAATTCAATTTAATTTTCAAGTTAAAACTGATTTTATTCTAAAAGTATTTTAAAATTTCAGAAGTTAATTTGATACCAGAGTGATTTCCTGCATTGGGGAAAATATCCAATTCCAAAAGTTTGCAAAATCCACCGGCTAATCGACGAGTTGCTCCAAAATTTTCATATTTGGAATATAATTCCCAGGAAAGTTCAAGAAGTGCGAAGAGAAATTGCCAGATTTCTATGCTTTCAAATGGACCATGCTTGGTTTCTATAAGGGTTTTTTTACTTGAGGCAGCTGAACGTATGTACATAAAAAAATTAATTATTCTTTTAATTAATTCCGTTCAAAGTGAATCCATAGAATTAAAATTTTAGAAATATGTATTAAAAATTTTCAATAAACAAAAGACTTCGAAATTTTTAATACAAACAGTTTCTAATGTTTGCAAATCATTATTTCGACTTAATTCAAAATTATTTATCAAGCTAAAAACTAGAATCGTTACAAATAAAATTGTCGATCTGGATGAGACTGATATTTTTTTTATGAATGTCACAGTCTCGCCAAAGTTGCCAAAGAGACATTCGACTCATAGAAAGATAAGGAGAAACTTTTTCATTCGAGCAATAAACTTTCGTATAAATTTCGTAAATTTTTCGTAAACGAGGCATATGTGTTGTGAGAGAATGACGAAGGAAAATTTCTTCCTGCTCCAATAACTTTTTTCTGTTTTCGATATTACAGTCAATATCATTTTCCACAGAGGTGCTTTGATTAATTTCTAATGAAAATAAAAAGAGGATCTTATTACAGAATTTATTTAATTTTTTTGTCTTTTTATAGTTTTCTTTTTTTGGCTTTTATAGTTTTATTTTTTACCTTTATGAAGAGATTCCATAAGACAATTGCAAGAATCTTTGTTTTCTGTATTGCATTTTTCACACCTCTGAATTTCCGTAATCGAATCAATTTCCTTCTTTGGTATTGCCAAGTGTCTCATAAATTTAGACAAAAGTGGCCATTGCTCTGGATTTAAATGATTTATTTCGACAGGATCTAGTATTTTACTAGGCTTTTTAATAAATCTGCAAGTAATTATTCAATTTAAAAAAAATATTTTTAAAACATATTAAAAACATTAAAATCTTACGAAGATTCTTCCTGGCACTCGGAATTTTCTTCTGACTCATTACTTTCTCTGTTTGGTATTAAAATATCCTTCTGGAAAAGTGGATTCATTTCTAGTGAAGAACCATCATTTCCTGAAATATTAATATAACGTTAAAATTAGAATTTATATACGTTTCAAACTTTGACTTGAAATTCAAAATTTCTCTTTAAATAAGTGTATTTTAAAACCAATCAAAATTCCATAGCTGTCTTTTTTATCTTCATTCCACATTCCGGAATATTTTGCTCCTCCAGCTGAATTTAATTTCAATAAACCTGTATGAAACATTTGAATAATATAAGTTATTTTTATTAAATAATTCAACATTTATTTATATAATTTATGTATCTTTATGCTTTTTAATCTTCAATTTCAAAATCATTCCAGAATTTTAAAACTGGCTATAATTTTTTTTCCATAAAGAAATCTGAAGCAGTTTCTTGATTAAATTTTGAGATCACCTTTTCCATGTCGTAAACCTCGGTACCATTGACCCATATAAGAATTTTCTTGAGGCCAAGAAAGAGTTTTATTAAAATAGCCGTTCCAGATGTACTCGCCATATCTAATTAATATTTGAAAATAATTTTTTAAATTCCTAATTCGGAGAGTGAAGGATTTGGAAAATAAAATAATTAAATTACCTAATAATTAAAGATTATCTTTTAAAGTAGGTTATCTTTTTAATTAAAATAGGTAATTAAATTTAACAGAGAGAAAATGATAATTAAGAACTAAAACAAACCCATGCATTTGATCAAAAATCCATTCACCCCTATAAATATCCCCATTGGGCCAAACCATGGTTCCAACACCATGACGAAGATCATTTTCCCAATGACCTAAATAAACTGATCCATTGGGATAAACTCTATAACCCATCCCTTGTCTTTTTCCCATCACCCACATACCATCATAATACTCTTGCTCTCCATAATGACATAAACTGAAAAAAAATAAAAAATTTTAAATTAGACTTTCACTAGAATTGCAAGTTTTTTAAACATGCAATGTTAATAAAAATATAAATAAATTACAATCAACTTGACAATTTGTGAGATACTGTTTTTTTTTTTTGTAAATTTTCTAATCTCTCTCTTACCCACTTCCATTTTTGTGGCCCATATACCAATTTCCAGTGTAAAAACGAGAAAAATCTTTATTTATCATAGTTCCTTTTCCATGTCTGACCGAATTTAAAAATTCACCCTCGTACCAAGAATTATCTTTCCATATTAAATGTCCCTTTCCGTTGAGGCTATTTTCCTGAAATTCTCCCTAGATAAATTTCACAATTTCAAATTTCACCACTAAAAATTGTTTTAATTGCAAAATCGATTTAGTAGGTATTTTTAATTATTAATTATTAATTTAAATTAATTAATTTTCAAGTTTTGTACAAACTTCATACTGAGCTCCATGACGCCAATAATATGAACCGATTCCTTCCATCATATCTCTTTTCATTTTACCAGAATACGAATTCCCATTGGAAAACAGAATTTCGTATTTTTCATCATCTTTGAAATTATTTTCCTCTTCCGTCTTTGAAAAAAAATTATTAAGGAAAGGTAATATACTTATTAATCTAATTTAATTTTATAATAATGTTATTCATTAACGTTATATTAATGATATTTTCAATTAGACAATTTATTAATAATTTTTTTTGCTAAAAAATTACTTCTTTTTCAAGAGAATAATCTTTAGTGTAAACCGTTAAATTGATATTATCAACAAATTCTCTATTTGTTTCTTCGGTTTCTTCTTCCGTTTCCAAAGAAGTTGGCTTGTTTACACAAATATTTTTATGTGATGAAAGACTTTTCCACCTTTTTCAATAAAGTAGAACTAATTAAAATGTGAAATTAAATTTAAATTAAAATATTCAAAGGGGAATTAATTTCAAAAATTAATTACTTGGTCATAAAATTTTTCAGCATGTCTTTGTAGAGCAAATGAATAAAATCTTTTTGAGCTTTGGACCGATAACCAATTTCCTCCTTTTGAGAATATTTTTCTTCGTCTTCAATTTCTACTTCGACACAATTGTTCATTTTTTCTTATTTTGCTGCTTTATCTTCCTTTTACACATTATTTATTTCATTCTAGTATTTATATTATTGATCGAATTCTTATAAATAAATATTAGAAACTTGACACATGTTATTATTATTGGACTAAAAATTCTGATTTGACAAGTGAAAGAAGGAAAACGGAAATATTTAAAAATAGATAATTTCATGTAGGGATGTCAAGATTTTTTGACATTTAAATATTTTCAAATTTGTTTACACTTTTTATTTCTAATTTATATTTATGAGTCGAGTTAAGATATAAAAGATATAAAAAATATAAATCAGATAAACCAAATCTTAAAAGATGAATCGAAAAAGATCAACAAACGTAAGAAATTTTCAAATAGAAAATCTATTTTTGAAAATATTTCGTTCTTTGAACAATAATTCGACTACTCCTATTTGAAACAACGTAACTCATTTTTGCGTATTGTCAGACGGACGTAAGCCACGCGCTGCAAGCGAGACAGACTCCCGTCTGACAATGCGCAAAAATGAGTTACTTTGTTTCAAATAGAAGCAGTCGAGTTGAGGTTAAGAATTTGATCTAATTGCTTAAAATATTACTTTATTTGTTTTATAATCTTTTAGTTAATTTACTAGATGTTAATTTTACAATTTATTTTTTCAGTCTGTATTTCCTTGTTTGGACGACGAAATTCAATTAGAACCGATTATGTTAGGTACTAAAGAAGTTTCTTATGATAGGAGAGTCAAAATAAGTGACTGGTAAAAAATATTATTATTCCATTTTTATTACGAAGAACATCAAATTATATTAATTTTTTTATTTACTTATTTACTTATTTCAACGACTTAGAAATTCTTTATTAAGAATCTCACTAAAATGAAAAACAGTTTTCTCATTGATTTGATATTTTTTATATTTCAGGTTTGATTACTTCCTTACTCTTATTTTATTTATATTTTTGTACTTATTTCTTAATATTTCAGGCAAAATCGATATTTAATGGAACCAAGAGACAACATAGAATTTTTTCCACCAAAGGGACATTTGCGAATGGCAACATATAAAAGATTAGGAACCCACAGTCCTCCAATATATTTGTCAGAAACGAAAGATAAAATTAGAGAATATAAATCTTGTGATTTTGATAAATGTTCTCAACCAGTCAAGCTGCTCAATATTTTTTCTTTTCCTCTGACTGAGTATAATTTAATTACTGAGAGTATTTTAATTTAAGCCTTGCAGCTTAAAATTGTATTTATTTCAAGGTTATTATTTTATAATAATTTTTTTCAGCATTGATGAAAAAAATAAATTGGAAAATGAAATAAAATGCACCCCAGAAAATATGCCAGAAATAATACCAGAGGAATTACCAGAAACTTTGTATAGAAGAACTCTTGGATATTCTTTGGAAGATCTTGAAAGACTGAGAGGGATGAGAACTTTTTTAGACGATGACTTGGAAATTCATAAAAAAATATCTGATCTCAGAATCAAACAATACAATAGATAATATCCAATTAAAAATAAAATGCAAGGAGTCTAATCTGTAATTCAAAATTAAAGACAGCAGGGGATTATTAATCAAAATAAACACAAGGCAAAATAGAAGTTGGTGAGTTTTTGAACAAATTATTTTTCTTAGTTCTCTAAAAATAATTCAGAAGGTCAATAAATTGTTGCTTTCGTTTTTATTATTTATTGTCAGAAATAGTCGTTTACAAGTTCTACAAGGGTTGTTTTTTTTCTTCTTCTAGAGGACGTTAACAAATAAGGAAAATTGATTACATGGTCTCAAAATTACAAAGTTGTCAAGTGTGCGCTATTTTTGATTCCATGTAAAATCTACGATTTACATTTCCATTAATTATTTTATGGAGGGTCTTTTGATGGTGTCTAAAAAATCTGGAGCTTCAAAAAGAAAAGGATTCTTTTCAGAGGAGAAATCACTGTCGATTTCTACCGAACCGAAGGTGCCCATAATCTTCAAATTGATCCCGCTTGCCAAATCTCATGTGACCATAATCATCAAATTTTTGCCGCTTGTTGAGATGAGGTATGTCTTCATCTTCTTCAAAAATCTGATCCTCAAGTGCAAAACTTGTTTAAAAAGATTAAAAATAGTTTTTATTAATTTAATCGAAGGATATTTTCTGTTTCTAATTGGCTGTGATTTTTAAATTAAAATCTCAGGTCTCTTATTTTCTATAATGCTTTAAAACTTTTGCACAATTTTAAAATTTTAAATTTTTAAGAAGATTAAAATTTCTAGAAAAATTAATGATTATTTCTAATAATGAGCAGGATAATGTTTTCTATTAATCTATAAATTTTAATTTTTCAAAAATCTCAAATCGACAATAGGGAAAATTGGATAAATTACAAATAAGAATTGAAAAAAAATTATGCTTTGTAACAATTACCTGTTAAGTAACGGAAAGTTGTGGGAGATTCTACGATGACTTGAGAGATGTCCCGAGTTGGATTTCCCTTCAGATTTTCCAAACAGTAACCAAATGGTTGCCATTGTTAAAAACAGAGTGGTTGACTGGTTCATATTTGCACTATAATTAAAAATAATTTTAAATTTACTAAAATCAATTTATTCACTTAAAAAAACTAATAAGCTTTCAAACTTAGAGATTTTTAAATTTGAAGGCTTTTGATTTTGGGTACTTTTAATTTTTATTGTTTCCAAAAAGTTTCGCAGAAAATTACAAATATTGTTAAACTCCAAAAGCCCTTATAATATAAAATATTACTTTCAATTACCTAATTAATTTATAATCCAAAAATTGTTTCCGGGGAGACTTACCTATAAAAGAGGAAGTACAACAGCGAGACTTGCTCGAGCGACTGAGGTGGTTGGAGCAACTTTTATGAGTTTATATACCAAGAACCATAGGTTCCCAAGAGATTTGAATTTTTATTCTTGTGGCTAAGAAGTGATAAACAATTTTCCCAGCTTTAAGCCGGTACTACTTGTAATCTCGTTGATATTCCAAGTCCGCAGCTTTCGTTGATCGACAGTCTCATAACGGTATTACCAACGCCCCAACAATTTTTCCCCCTTTGTTCCTCATATTCTAAAATCTAAAGATAGTCAAGACTGCATCCAACTTGACAGGAGAATGATTAAAATTACAAGCTGATGTTTTATTTCTCCAAGGATGATGTCCTTCATTTCCATTGATAAAAATCTTATGGGATATCTCACTCAGGTTTTTCCTTGTTTAGATTTTCATTTTTTATTCATCAAAAAATAATTCCCTGGGTCAATTGAATTTCTTCTATTTTTTTTATTTTCAGGGATCACAGTCCCTTATTCCCCTTTTTTCTTTACTTCTCTCTATTATCCTCAAAATTCCCTAAAATCCCTTTATTTGAGAATTTTATTCTTCTTTGTCCCCTTTTACTTTTTTTATTCAAAGCTCCAATTAATTTTCAAAAAATTATGTGAAATAGAAACTTATGACATTCAGAAACTCCTTCAATGTTTTCTAAAATGTTCCATAATTTCCAAATTTTCAAAACTTCTAGTCTTTGATAACCGACCAAAAGCTTCTAGGTTTTTCTAGTAGAATCTTTCAAAGTCTACACTCTTAAAATCTCTTATAATCCTCCAGAATCTTAAAAACTTATCTGAAATCTATTAAAATTCTCTAGAATCCCGGACTGATCCATGATCTTCCAGAATCTTCAGTTTATTTAATCTTCAAAAAAAAAATTCAAAATATATTTAAATTTTCTAAAATATTATAGACATTTCCAGAATCTTCTAAAATCCTGTAAAATCTTCTGAACTCTTCCATATAAGCTTCTAGAATTTTCTAGTCCTTCCCAGAATTCTCCAGAATCTTTCAGGATGCTCCCAAATCTACAATTACTCCTGAAATTTTTTCAAATCCTTTAGAATCTTACAAACTTACCAGAAAGCTGTAAAAATTCTCAAAAATATTGGAGACTGTTCTAGAATATTCTACAATCATCTAGATCCTTTTGAATTCTTCCAAAATCTTTTAGAATTCCAAAATTCTTGAATATTGTAAGAAATATACTAGACTTCCAGAATCTTCCAAATTAGAATCCTGAAAAATATTCTGAACTTAAGAATTTCCGGAAATTTCAAGAATCATTTAGAACTCTCTAAAATCTTTAAAAGACTCCCATAATCTTGAAGAATATTTTGGACCGTTTTCAGAATCTTCCTAAAATTTTGTAAACTTTTTGAAAGTCTTCCAAGAAAAATCTGGAGGAAGAGACTAGAAGATTTTAGAAGTTTATGTCAAAATTCAAAAGATTTTTGAGGATTCTAAAAGATGTTGAAAAAGTATAGAATATTTTTGAAAATCATAATAGATTTTGGGGTGTTTTTGAAGAGAGTGGAAGATTTTAGGAAACTGAAAAAATCTAAGGGTTTGAAAGATCCTGAAAGATTTTAGAAGGTTACAGAAAATGCTGAAGGATTTTAGAAGATTTTAGAAAAATCAAGAAGTCTCTGGAATATTCTAAAACAGTCTAAAAAATCTAGAAGATTGAAAAGGATTTTGAGATATTTTAAAAGATTTAACGAATCTACAAATAAATTGGAAATTTAAAAATATTCTAGAAGATTATAAGAGATTGTCGAAAAGTCCAAAAGACTTTATGAAGGATTTTAGAAAATTGTAGAAAATTCCAATGATTCTGAAAGTCATCTAGAAATTTTCGGAGAATTTTATTAGATTCTAGACAGGAATCCAAGATTTTTGAAGGATTTTTCAATATTCTGGAAAATTTCAGTAGACTCATTTCGGGAATTTTATTTGTAAAATGGATCAGAATTGAAAATGAAAAATCAAATTAATCAACACTTGAAAATTGGATTATGTAAATCTCAACTTAAAATTCTCTGGCTTCCTTGGTACAAATTCTACTTTATTTACTTTAACAGCTAAGGGCTGATTAAAAGCTCAGAAATTGACGTCAGTGACATTGCAACTAAGTGCAAATCAAGAGTGACATCAGCGGTCAAGGTCAAGATTACCACCTAATTTTCAAAAGGCTTCTGCGTTTCTAGAGCTTCCGAATGTAATATAAACCCTCGATTCTCTTTCAGAATGGCCACTAGTGACCCAGGAATCATCCCAAGACCTTCACATCATGACCGTCACCATGAGCTTGGAAACAAGACAACGAGCTCTCTCCGAATGGTGGACTGAGGAAACCGAGTACCTTTTCCAAAGAATAGAACGCTGGGCTGCCTGTGCAAGAGGATACAATCGTCTCACGTCCCAAAGACTCTCCAGAGGTCGAATGACCATGGGAGAAAATTCATCATCCAGGTGGAGCATCTCTGGAAATAAACTCTTCATCGAAGAAGCTTCCTGGAATCCTCGCTTCCAAACTTTAAATCGTTCCCATGCCAGAAAATCTCAACCTGAGGAACTGAAACTTAATTGCTGTGGGACCTTGAATTATAAATCTAATGACAAATTGGACAGAAATTGTCTTGAAACTTACAGCTACGATCATAGTATTTATTTCAAGACTATTGGGGATCTGAAGAGGAAAAGAAGTCAGGAGATGGGAAACCAGAGTTTGGCAAATAAGGATTTTGAGAATCAGGATTTGGAAGAGAAGATTCAGTGGGAACAGCCGAGAAAGAGGGAAGAACGATTTAATCAGCTGATTTTTATTGAATCGTTTAGTGAGGAGGATGTGGAAGAATATTCGAGAACTTCTGCCTGGCCTGAAGTTGATCTCAGTAAGTTGTCGATTGACCAGAAGGATGGAAATGCTGATGTGGACCAAAATCAAAATGAAAGTCAAGATCAGAAGTTTGAATTTAATGGGAATTTAGTGGAAGATGAGAATGAAAATTCGGATTTTGGAGATCCTCTTCGTAATTTCGAAGAGTCGACAGATTCTCCAGCTTTAAAAAATTTGAGAGATTCTGAGGACCAAAAAGAATTTAAGAGATTCTTCACTCAAAGGAGGAAATCTAGCAAGTGTCGACAAATTGTTGGAGATGATAATATCGTCTGTCCGGGGGTTTTGCTGACCTATAGAAAGAATATCGATCCTGAGTCATCACCCCATCGATATGTGGAATCAGTGAGAGGGAGTGACTGTTATTTTGTTACTGGGCTGTGATTGTTATATTCTCCAAAAAAATATTCTAGTTAATTGTGAAGGTCCTTATTTTATTTGGCTCAAAATTAGGAACTGGCATTCATGAAAATTAATTCAACCAATGGACACCAGTGAATTTTATTTTAAACATCGAGGATTAAAAAATATTTTATAACTTCTTAAGCTAAACAGCAAATTGCAAACAATCATTAATGGACTTTATTGCATAAAATTGAATCTAATTTCAAGCCAATAATGGAAGTCAATTCAATCTAATTAGATTCTAATTCTATTCTAATTCGATTAAAGAGTCTAAAGTATGGTAATGAGATTCGATTCCAAATAAAGTAGTTCAATGAAAGAATTTTCTACACAAATGTAACACCAGCTCTTTTTACAAATAGACAAATGTGGAATAAATTAGTTACAATTGAAAAAATTGTATATTACTTATTCCCTTTTTTATTGTTTAAATCCTCTTTTTTATTATTTGTCTTTTTAGTTGTTTTGCTTTCATCTTTTATATTTCCCTTTTTGGATTTTATTTTTCGTTTAAAAACTGAAAAAAAGATGTCCTGGATGATTAGAAATTTTTCATGATGTGTTATTCTTTATTTAATTTACTTTCAGAGATGTTCTCTGAATATTTTTTGTTTTATTTCGACGCATGCGTCTCTGCTAAAGAAACTACGCACGCGTTCGGGTAGGATAAATCGATTCTCAAAGCAAAGGCATCCGAAACGTTGACTGTGCGCAATTATATTATCCAACGCAAAAGTAGAAATTAGCGAAAAATGGGAAAACGACTGGAAAATGTTGCAGCCATGGCTTGCATGACAACTTTACTGATGCTCTTCAACTTTGTTTTTTTGGTAAGTATCTTTTCATCTTTGTCTATCTAAAATAGAAAAAATATTACGATTATCTGCTCCAAAGTGTTTTGACTAAGAATTATTTTATCATTTTTATCCTTCTGAATGAAAGGCTAAAATTAAATAAATCCTTTTGTATAAGTTTTTCATTAGATTATTTAGATTTGCCTATAAAATGTGAAAACTAGATTTTTCTATCTTTATTTTTATTTATGGCCCAAATGTAAAGTTAAAAATAGTTCAGATCAGATTATTGAATTTAATTCTGGTGTTCTTTAATATTTTTTCGAAAGAGATGATTTTGTGCCATGGTTTAGAATTTTCGATTTTAATCATTAGAATTATTTTGGAGTAGTAGAGGCAAATGGGTATCTTTCTTTCTCTCTCGCTCTTCTTTCATATCCAATTTTTTTACCGTTTTCACCACAGAAATGTAATTTTATAGACAGGTCCTCTAGTTAGTCTTTTATGGAAAAAATAATATATTTGAGGAACAGAATTTTATAAATTAATTTTTGAATTGGATGGCTACTTCATTTTTAGAGAAGTTAAGAAAATAATTTTTATGTTAAATTGTGTTAATTGACAATTACTTTCAGACTTCGGGAATTCTAATGCTGTTCATTGGGATCGCTATGAGATTGCAATTGAGAGATTACGTGGACTCTAATATGGAAGGAAGTGGAGCAGCTTTATTGGCCTTGGCTTGCTTAGGTGCTGTGGTTGTTATTGCTGCGACTCTTGCCTGTTGCTGTACAGCTCGTGGACATCCAGCTTTACTTTTTCTGGTATATCTAAAAATTTTAATTTCAAATTCATCTTTTACTTAATTTTATACCCATAAAATTATTAAAATTAGAATACAGTCTCTATTTCCCCTTTTTTAAATATTTTTCAAAATCTATTTAAAGTTTTCCAAAACTCTATACTGTTTCAGCCTTTAACAAAAAATCTGGAAGACTAGAAAATTTTAGAAGTTTAAACTTCTAAAATTTTCTAATTTTAGAATTCTAAATTTTAGAAGTTTAAGCTTCTAAACTTTTCTAGTCTCTTCCAGATTTATAATTTTAGCAGAGTTTAAAAGATTTTTGAGGATTCTAAAAAATTAGAACATTAGAATATTTTTGTGTATTATAATAGATTTTGGTGTGTTTTTGAAAATTAGAGAAGATTGTAGAAGGCTCTGAAAAAGTCTGGGTATATCTCTGTAAGAGTTTAAAATATCCTGGAAGATTTTAGAAGGTCCTAGAAAAAGCTGAAGTAGTTTTTAAATTTTGGAAGAATCAGGAAGTCTCTGGAAGATTCTAAAACATTTTAAAAAATGGAGATGCTTGTAGAGAATTTTGAGGGATTTTAGAAGATTTATTGAGTCTACAAGTACACGGAAAATTGCAAATATTCTAGAAAATTCTAAAAGGTTTTCGTAAGGTCCAGAAGATTTCATGAAGAATTTTAGAAAATACTAGAGAATTACAAAAATTCTAAAAGTCTAGAAATTTGTGGAGTATTTCATTAGATTCCAGACAGGAATCTAGGATTTTTGAAAGATCTTTTAATATTCTGGACTAGCGAATTGCACCAGATGCATTCCAGGAATTTGATTTGTTGAAAATTTAAAAATTTGGTAAAGAATTTCCTTCAAAGGACTCAAAAAAATCTTTCCATATTAAAAGATTAAATTATTAATTGGATTTTTTCTTTTTGAATTTTTTTCAGTTTTGAATTTCATTATTTCTTAAGCAAAATTGTGAACAAGTTTTAAAGAACTTTTTATTTTTAGTATGGAGCTTTTCTCGCTGTGATTGCCTTACTTGAGTTGGGAGCAGGGGCATCCGTTTATTCCTACCGAACTACATTAACTGAAGGATTTGATCAAGGACTTAATTACAGTCTGGATGCTTATGGAGACGTTAATGCAAAGACTACTCATGTCGACATCATGCAAAGCACGGTAATAAAATAAAATTTTGATTTTTTCATTCATTTGAAAATTGTTTCTAATTATACTGAAAAAATCAAAAATGTTTTTTTCACTTTCAGCTTCAATGCTGTGGAAACAAGGCTTACACAGATTGGTATAATTTAAAACAACCCCAAGCTGTTCCACTATCTTGTTGCAAAGTACCAAAAGAGGAGTGCTTGACTAATGATCCAAATAAAATTTACACCCAGGTAAGAATACTTCATGTGACTTTTAAAATTATACAAAAAAATGATACTGAAATTTGAAATAGTTTTTTACATTGTTTTACTAGAATTATCATTAATATTAATATTTAATTATGTTAATAATTAATTTCAGGGCTGCTACAACCGAGTGACTGAGTTGATAAGCAACAATGTTGGCCTCGTAGCTGGAAGTGCTATTGCAATTGCATTTTTCCCATTATTAGGAGTTCTTCTGGCCTGTTGTCTTGCCAACAATATTAACAAGGCTAAATACGAGCAGGTGGCCTAACACAACCCTCACTTGAAATGCTAATATCCTTACATGTAAATTATTTTAACTCAAATTTAAATCAACAATTGTTGATTTGTGCATTCCAGAATGTTATATTCGTAGAAGGGAAAACCTATAATCTTCTTTAATTCAATATAGGAGAAAGAATCTGATTGAATTGCGAAATAAACCCCAGAAAACACTTGGCTTAGAATTAAAAATATAACAATTAGGTAACAAAATTTAAAGGTGTATAATGTAAATCTGATACGTAATTGTTATAAATGTGACTGTATTTGCTGGGCAGTGCACGATTTTCCGCAAACAAATGTGATAATTATTCCAGAGTAGCACAATTATTATATAAATTCTTATTCTTTATACAAATTAAATTTATATTAGATGTATATTATAGTAGCATTATATTTGTTATGTAAATTATACAAATTTTGTAAATGATTCGTACGAATTAAATGAACCGCACGAATTATTGGATTATTTTAAAAACAGGTTTCATGAAATGAATAATATACAATATATTTTATGATTGATATTGAATCTTTTTCTGTAATTATGTAATATATAATTATAAGTTGCGATCAGATTCTATCTATACAGTGAGATGTATACATATTTATGGTATATGTATATTATATGTATAAATGGCTTTATGTCTTCTCTGTCTGATGCTCATAAGTCAATTATTTTATTTTCACCTGTTTAAAAATCGTGTAACGAGATACACTTTACCGTTTAAATTAAAAATGTATACACATTTAAGGACAGATATTGTACTTAAAAGTATTTTAATATTCGAATGTTGTCTATTAAAAATATATCTATCCTTATAAATGTTAATTATTTTTGGTTTATTCACCCAGTCTTATAAATATTAATGATTAATATTTTTTAGAGAACAGAAATATTAATGTTTTGAGATTATGAGTTTTTTAAAAATAAAAATACAAAAAAAAATAAAATAAGAGTTTTCTCATAAATGTTAATTATTTTTATTTTATTTATCCAGCTTTGTAAATATTGATGATTAATATTTTATAATATTTTTTAGAGAACAGAAATATTAAAGTTTTGAGATTGAGTTTTTTTTAAAAATAAAAATACATTTAAAAAATAAAATGAGAGTTTTCTCATAAATTCGTAAAGCCACTATTAAAATTTTGAGTAAAATTGTTTTTTTTTTAATAATTCATTTTTTTAAATCTCCCTCCCTTTCTATTGATAAAATACTTTTTTTCGAGCAGTCAAAAAATCATTCTACAGGCGCATTTTGAAAACGAAAACTAAGCGATAAAATAATCAATATTATACCTTTAAGCAAACTAAGTACATAAATCCTTCCAATTTTTATTTAAGAAACAATTTAAAACTTTTTTTTATCCCAAATTCTAAATTAAATTATCAAATGTACTAAATCTGACTAAATCAACTTTTGCTAATCGAGATAAAATTTCTTCCTTACCATCATCCAAACCATTTTTAAAAGTGAGGTTAGGAATCCTCAAACAACTCAACAAACATGGAAAACAGCATCCGCGTTCCACGTGGTCTTGTCTCTGTTCTCCGGTTTCTTTAATAAAAACAAAGCTATTAATGTAAAAACTAGTACAAAGTGCTCGTCAAGTAAAACCAAAATGCCGCGAATGAAAATAGACAATCGGATCCGCACTCTCATCGAAAATGGAGTGGAAACCGGTCACCGATCGATGTTCATCATCGTCGGGGAGAAGGCAAAGGACCAGGTAGTGTATCTTCACCACATGCTATCTAAAACAGTGGTAAAATCTCGTCCTACAATGCTATGGTGTTACAACAAAGACCTCGGCTTCTCTACTCATCGCAAGAAGAAAATCAGATCCATCGAGAGGAAATTGAAATCCGGAAAGCTCGACGTCAACCAGGATGATCCCTTTCAGCTCTTCGTCGCCTCTACCAAAATCCGCTACTGTAAGTACAAGGATACATACAAAATCCTGGGAAATACCTTCGGGATGTGCGTCCTTCAGGACTTTGAAGCCTTTACACCAAATTTACTGGCTCGTACCATTGAAACTGTCGAGGGCGGGGGCATCATCGCGATCCTTCTTCAGAGTGTTAATTCCTTAAAACAATTGTACACAATGAGCATGGACGTTCATAAGCGATATCGCACCGAGGCTCACAAGGAAATCGTCCCCAGATTCAACGAAAGATTTATTCTTTCCCTCACGTCCTGTGCCCGGTGTTTAGTCATCGACGATCAGTTCCACGTGCTGCCGATCTCGAGGCATAACCTCGAAATAAAACCCGTGACAAAAACGACCTCGGCTGAGAAACGGACGGATCTTGACATTTTAAAGGAAGCTCTTCGAGACACGCAACCGATTTCGGCTTTATTGGAATGCTGTAAAACTCTGGACCAGGCGAAGGCTTTGCTGAAGTTTATCGAGGCAATATCAGAAAAAACTCTGCGTGCCACAGTTTCCCTGACAGCTGCGAGAGGTCGAGGAAAATCTGCGACGATGGGACTCGCGATAGCTGGTGCAATCGCCTTCGGATACTCAAATATCTACGTCTCCAGTCCGAGTCCTGAAAATTTGAACACTCTTTTCGAATTCGTCTTCAAGGGCCTCGACGCCTTGGAGTATAAAGAGCATCTGGATTATGGTCTCATGCAGTCCACGAATCAGGATTACAACAAAGCAATAATTCGGGTGAATGTTTTTAGAAATCACAGGCAAACGATTCAGTTTATTCATCCTTGCGATGCCCACAAACTTCAACAGGCAGAGTTGTTGGTTATCGATGAAGCGGCGGCGATTCCTCTGCCTCTGGTAAAGGCGATATTCGGACCTTACTTAATCTTCCTCGCATCAACGATAAATGGATATGAAGGTACTGGAAGATCCTTGTCCTTGAAACTTCTCCAGCAATTAAGAGTACAGTCGAAGAATTCAAATTCCCAGGAAAAGAGCAAGGAAGACAAGGCGATTGTGGATCGAGTTTTGGAGGAAATGACGCTGGAGGAATCGATTCGATATAAACCTGGGGATGATGTGGAAGCCTGGCTTACAAAATTGCTTTGCCTAGATGCTGGAAACCTCTTGCCTCCTTTGTCAGGATTCCCACCTCCGAATGCCTGCCAGTTACTTTATATAAACAGAGACACCTTGTTTTCATACCACAATGCCTCTGAGAAGTTTTTGCAGAAGCTGGTTGCGTTGTATGCAGCCTCCCATTATAAAAATACTCCGAATGATCTGCAGGTGATGTCTGATGCTCCTGCGCATCATCTGTTTTGTCTGGTTGCTCCTATGGTGGAGAATAAATTACCTGAAGTCCTGGTGTTCATCCAAGTTTGCATGGAAGGTCAGCTTAGCAAGGCTTCCCTTGAGGACAGTATATCGGAGAAAGGAAAAAGGGCGGCTGGAGATTTGATTCCATGGACGGTTTCTCAGCAGTTAGGAGACAAGAATTTCCCAATTTTGAAGGGAGCCAGGATTGTAAGGATTGCTACACACCCCGAGTACCAAGGGATGGGGTACGGTTCCCAGGCGTTGGGACTACTGAAGGAGTATTATTCGAGAGCAGATGAACCAGGTGAGAAATTCAGTTTTATTATCTTTAAATTTTTGAAAAAATTCAGAAATCGCATTAAGTTCTTCTATATCCTTTTTTCCCCTATTTGTTCCTCTTATATTTAAAAAACAAAACAAAATCCCTTTATTTGAAAATTTTATTCCTTTTTCCTTTTTTTTTTTTACTTTTTGATTAATTTTCTAAGAACTATGAGAAATAGATGCTCCAAAATCTACAAAAAATCCCAAAATTCTATACTGTCCCATAATCTTCCAGAATCCTCCAGATTCTCCTAAAATCTATAATTTTCCAAAAAATTTCGAATCTCTAGAGTTTTCTCGAATTGCAGACTGAGTCATAATCTTCCAGAATTTGAGTCTTCTTCATCTTCAAATATTTGTCAAAATTTGCTTACATTTTTCTAAATATTCTAGACTGTTTCAGAATCCTCAAGAATATTCTGAGCTCCAGAATTTTTAGCATTCTGCAGAATCATTTAGAAGAATATAAAAAAGTCTCCCATAGACTGTTTTCAGTATCTTCCTCAGAATATGTAGACATTTTGAATTTTTTCAAACAAACAAAAAATCGAGAAGAGATTAGAAGATTTTAAAAATTTATGGTAGAATTTAAAATGTTTTGGAGGATACTAAAAGATTTAAAAAAAGTGTAGAATACTTTTGAAAATTATAATAGATTTTGGGGTGTTTTTGAAGATTTTAGAAGACTCTGAAAAAGTTTGGACATTTGTTAAAGAGTTTTAAAGATTTTGGAAGATTTTAAAAGGTTCTAGAAAATGTTGAAGGATATTAGAAGTTTTTGGAAGAATCAGGAAGTCTCTGAAACATTCTAAAAAATCTAGATTCTAAAATCCTTTAAAATCTTTTGAACTCTCAAAACCTTCTAGAATCTTTTAGACATTTCCAGAATTCTCCAAAATCTTTTAGAATCCTCCCAAACCTACAAAAGACTCCCGAAATTTTCTCAAATCTTTTAATATCTTCATAACTTATCTGAAATCTGTAAAAATGCTCCAAAATATTAGAGTTTTAGAATCTTCTAGAATCATCTAGGTTCTTCTGAATTCTTCTATAATCGTTTAGAATCTTCTGGCTTCTATATAATAATCTTATACGTAAAATCATAAAAAATATTTTAAATTCTGTAATATTCTACAATATATACTAAACTGTTCCAGAATCTTCCAGAATCCTCGAGAATATTCTGAACTTCAGAATTTCCAAAATTGTGTTGAACTATCTAGAAACCTCTAAAATCTGTTTGAAAAACTCCCATAATCTTGAAGAATATTCTGGACTGTTTTCAGAATCTTCCTCAAATTATGTGGATTTTTTGAATGTTTTCAACAAAAAAATTGGAAGAGATTAGATTTTAGAAGTTTATGGTAGAGTTTAAAAGTTTTGTGAGGATTCTGAAAGATTCTGAAACAGTTTAGAATATTTTTGCAAATTATAATAGTAGATTTTGAGGTGTTTTTGAAGATTTGAGAAGATTTTAGAATAATCTTAAAAAGACTGAATAGGTACCGTAGAATCACCTAACTTCGGACACCTATTATTCTTGGGTTTATACTAATTTTTTAATACAAAACTAACTTTTCACATCATATCAAGCTTTGGGCTTTGAATTTATGTTACCTTTAATGCCATTTAATTATCTGGAAACAAAGAAAAATGAGTGTCCGAAGTTTGGGACAGTGTCCGAAGTTAGGTGATTCTGCGGTATCTCTGTAAGAGTTTAAAAGATTCTGGAAGATTTTAGAAGACTGAAAAAGTCTCGATATATCTGTAAAAGTTTTAAAAATTCTGGAATACTTTAGAAGGTCCTGGAAAATGCTAGAGGATATTAGAAAATTTTGGAAGAATCAGTAAGTCTGAAAGATTCTAAAAAACCTACTAAATTGTAAAGGATTTTTGAAAGATTTCAGAAGATTTAACAAATCGCGACCCTAGATCCTCAAAGTTCTATTTAGAAAATTAAAAGTCACTCGATTCTCTCATTTGTTTTCTATTACTTCACATAGAAAACAAGTGAGAATCAAGTGGCTTTATAAAATTCAGAATAGAACCTTGTGGTTTTAGGGTCACGAAATCTAGAAAATTCTAAAAGGTTTTTGAAAGGTCTAGAAGATTTCATAAAGTATTTTAGAAAATTCTAGAGAATTCAAAAGTTTCTGAAAGTTTAAAAATTTGTGAAGTATTTTATTAGATTCTAGACAGGAATCTAAGATTTTTGGGGATTTTTTAAGATTCAGGAGAATTGCAGCAAACTCATTTCATAATAGATAATTCAGAAATTCGTGTTCGCAATTTTGGCAGTTGAAAATTTTGATATTTATATAATTAAGATATTTTTCCCTCCTTGTTAAACGACAATGAAGTTTATCATCCAAGGATGGAATATAATTTTCTTTGTTGATAAAATTTTATTTTTCTGATAAAAATGTTGCATGTATTAATATTCTTTGGTATGTTTAAAAGCAGCAAATTTTCCCTTTAAAAAAATCCCCTTTTTTGAAAAAGAAATGCCCTATTTTCCCTAAAATTGAACTACTGAACAGATGTTTCCTAAAAAATTTATCTAAGAAGTTTAGTGTTTCATACGGTTAGAATTAGAATAAATTTTTTATTTCAAGGCTATAAATTAAATTATGATCTGAATATCGATTTCATTTTTAAATTACATTTTTCAGCCATGGACGATTCTGAGTACGATAAGAAGGTTTCGAAAACATCAAAGGGCGGAGCCTTAAAAAGAAAACGAGAAGAGGAATCAGATCTGCTGACTGAAGTTATCAAATCTCGTTCAAAACTTCCACCACTCTTCAGCAAACTTTCTGAACGACCAGCAGAATCTCTCGACTACATCGGAGTTTCCTTCGGTATCACAGGACAGCTCCTCAAATTTTGGAAAAGGGCCAAATTCGTTCCCGTTTACTTGAGTGAATCAACAAACGACATAACAGGTGAACACTCGTGCATCATGATTAACAGGTTAAATTCAAATGAGGAAAACGCCCAAGAATGCTGGCTCCAAAGTTACTTCCTAGAATTTAGAGAACGTTTCATTGATTTGTTACCTTCTTGTTTCAAACAATATGATACACTTTTCGCTCTTAATATTTTGGAAAGCAATGTAGTGAACGTCCCTGCTCCGACTTTAAGGAATGATTCATTAGCTGTTTATTTTACTTCAAGTAAAATAGAGCGTCTAAAAGATTATATGAAAAATACAGTCAATTATCGTGTGATTATGCACTTCGTGCCACGTTTAGCGAGAATTTACTTCTTACGACAATTTGAGTTGACGGATCTTTTACCAGGACAGGAAAATAGAAGGCAGGAAATTGAGTCATTGAATGCTGCTATTCTTTTGGGAATCGGTCTTCAACACAAGTCTGTTGACGATTTAGCAAATGAATTGAAATTAGATAAGTCTCAAGTTCTTGCGAAATTAAAGGAACCTCTCGGTGAATTTATTGTTTCTCTTGAAAAGCTCAATGAAGAGCTCGTTATGAACAGTATGAATGTTTAGCTTTGGATATATATATATATTGTAGGACAATATTTTTTTTGTAAAAATATATTTTTTTTAATGAGTTGTTTTCACGATAGGAAATATTATACTGAATATTGTGTATAGAGACTTACAATAAATTATAATTAAAATATCAGTTGATCGCATTTCTGATTGCTTCATCATCTTCAATCGAGTTTTTTTGGCTCCAAAAATTCGAGTTAGGAAAGTTTAGCATGGAGATACCGATATCATGTTTCAAAGGAGCGGTATCATATTTCTTGATATCGGCGAGCTGGTTTCTTGTTCGTCCCGTTCTTTCATCGTTTCTTTTTCATTATTAATTAATAATAACTTGAATTACATTACATTAATTAAATTGAACGAGTAAAGTTGTAATTTAAAGAGACATTATTATTCTTAGCCGAGTCGTAGGAGTGCAATTGAATAAACCAATGGTTTGATATCAGAACGAGAAAAGTGATCGACTGTTTTAAATTTCTTCACTCATCGCATTTAAACAAATTTTTGTATTACACTGACTAACGGATTGACGGCACGGCTCGGGGGTAGAGTGTCATCGACCCAATTCAGGAGCGCGTATATAG
>JBAGKK010001052.1:0-12676 GCA_037177015.1 Euceroptres primus | reverse complement strand
CAGTTTCTATAATATTTGTCTGAGTAAAGACGATTTATGTTTTAAAAAATAATTGAATTTGGGGAAATTTTTTTCACTTTTTCAATTTTATTATTAAAAATATACATCGGGGAAAAAAACTTTCAATAGAAAAAAGTTACGTCTTGTCATTATCTACAAGCCCATATTTTTTTATTTCACTTTTTGAATTTGAAAATTTGGATATCACAAGACGTTTGGATAATACTTTTTCGCGTTTTCGAGCGCTCGTCCCCTTATTGCATCCGGTCCCTCAATTCAAATATCTTTTCACATTATAACTACAAATTAATCTTTGACTATATTTTGATTTAAATTATAAAATACTTTTTAAACCGTTTATTTAATTCATAGTACTTTCAATTGTAGGAAAATGTATGGCTGAATGACCTCGTTCAACGTACGATGGGTAAGTTTTTTCAGCCGCATTTACAAATTACATTTGTTTGCTAAATTTGGGGTAAAATCTTATTCTCAGTGAAATTTATATAATTTGTTAAAGCAATAAAAAAGTTTCAAATAGCTACACTCAGAGAAATATTTGGTTAATATAACAAAATTTTCTAACAAAATTTTTGTTGGTTCATCCAAAGAATATGGTTATTATATAATAACAGAATATTTAGTTAACACAACAATTTGGTTTAAAAATTTTTGCAAAAATTGTAGTTAAGCACACATAAATATTTTTCTAGATTCAACCAAAACATTTGATTAAATCAAAAAAATATTTGGTTGAATCAAAATAATATACAAAATGTATTAGTTTTGATATAAATGTGTAGTAAGTCTAATGTAGATTTTATATTAATCGTCAGTTAAGACGCAGCATATTAAAATTAAGACACATGTATATTAATCTTAAAAATTGTGTATATAAAATTTATGTTCATTTCTGAAAGTGTGGTTATTTTTATAAATTACTAAAAATTCTGATCATTCGAAAAGAATTGTATTTTTGAAAAAACCGAAAAAGAATGTTAAATAAAACCTAACCCGAATTTTGGTAAGAATAACCAAATATTGTTCTGTGTGTGCAACAAATTTTATCAATAGTTTTTTCCTGCGAGTGATAATTAAATTGTAAATCAATACATAAAACTCGTGATTCAAAAAACAAGGCGCGCAAAAAGATAAAAAATAGAGTTTTTTGAGTATACTATTAAGAACTGAGACGAAAAGTTCCGAATTTTTCAAAAAGTGCTTTTCAAAAATTTTGACAAATCTCTAAGTTTTTGAATTTTTTTCGAATATGGCACTTTTGTTTTTTTGTGTGCGTGCAATTTTTATATTTTCATCATATTCGTGATTGTATTAAAGTTTCTTAAATAAGAGATGCAGAAATTTATAAATTTTTCTAATAAAATTATAAATAAAACTTAATAATTTAAGAATAAAACTTAATCTATTTTTGTTAAAGGAGAGATTCAGCAGATAATGAGCCAATCAAATTCGGGAGGTGGTAAGTTAAAGGATTTGGCTTAAAGTAAAAAATTTAATTAAAAAAAAAAGAACCATGCCTAATTAAAGGATGCTTTTTGTCAGTGGGATGCATGGTAAAATAGAGAAAAATATACGCGAAATTTCAAAAAGTATAATTTCAAACAGTAAGGTAATGTTAATAATTACATTCATTTTAGTATAAACGAAGAAGATAGTGTTGGGGTTTTAATGAAATTAAATATCTTTCACATTACAACTATATGAATTAACCTTTGACTATATTTTGATTTAAATTATAAAATATTTTTAAAATCGTTTATTTAATTCACAGCACTTTCAAGTAAAGCTGTTAAGCAGCTATTAGGTAAGTTTTTTAGCCACATTTACAAATTACATTACTTTATTCGCTAACCTCGAGTAAAATCTTATTCTTAGTGAAATTTACATAATTTGTTAAAGCAATACAGAAGTTTCAAATAGCTGCTCTCAGAGAAATGTTTGGTTGATTTAACAAAATTTTTGTTGGTTCAATCAAATAATATAGTTACTATTTCATAACAGAATATTGACCTATCCCAACGAATTGGTAAACAAAATTTTGCAAAAGTTTTAGTTTATTTAAGCAAACATAAATAATTTGGTAGATTCAACCAAAACATTTGGTTGAATCAAAAAAATATTTGTTCAAATTAACAAAATGTTTAATCAAAATCTTTGGTTGATTCAAGCAAACGAGTTTGAAGAAAATTTTGGACATTTTTTCAATTTTTATTTCGTTTGAAACATTTATAAATTATATGTTATCCCTGAAAAAATGAACAAAATCGGTCAAATGGCCTCGGAGATATTGCATTTTGGAAAAAGTCGAGCCTCAAAATTTAGCTCCTGGAATTTTGAAAATTTTTGAAAACCAGTTGGAATAGAAACTTCCCTCACCTAACACTAAAGTTTTGCCAATTTGTATAAAAATCCAAAGACCCTCGATCAACTTCTGATATTCCTGAGAAATTTTGACCCAAATTATAGGAACAAATGCTTATTATCGGCATTTACTGACAAAAAATATCGTTTTTCTGGTAATTATCTTCAAATTATATTGGTCATGATGTTTAGTGATGAAAATTTATCATCCAATATCTTTTATGTATTGTTTAAACAAGTTATATGACTAAATACTTATTATCGGCATTTATGGGCAAGAAAATTTAGTTTCTTCTTCTAATTGTCTACAAACTATCTTGCTAGAGATGTTTAGTAATAATAATTTCGCTTCCGATATTTTTTTATAATTTTTCTTAATATATAAAAGATATTGGATGATAAATTTTCATCGCTAAACATCACGTCCAATATAACTTGAAGACAGTTAGGAGAAACAATGATCTTGTTTGTCAGTAAATGCCGATAATAAGCATTTGTTTATATAATTTGTTTTAAAAAATTATAAACAAATATTGGAAGCCAAATTTCCATTACTCAACATCACTGGTAGGAAGGTTTCTAGAAGAACCGATATTATTGGATGATATATTTTCATCACTAAAAATCATAACCAATATAATTTGAAAAAAATTACCTGAAAAACTATTAAACTCAAAATCTTAGTTTTAAATTTTTCTGCTTAAATACACAGTAAAATTTTAAGTAAAAATATTATATGATTTTCAGGTGGTAGAGATTTTTTTAAATTTTGCTTTTTGTATTTTATCGTAATCATAATATTATCTTTTTTGTATTTTATAGTGATAATAATATTATTACGATAAAATACAAAAAGCAAAATTTAAAAAGAAATCTCTACCACTGGCAAAATCAAATCAAATTTTCAAAACTCAATTTGGAAATATACACTTAAAATTTTACTATGTATTAAAGCTAAAAAATTAAAACCTAAGATTTTTAAGTTTAAATGAAAAATCGTTCAACGCGAAATTTTATAAGCTGCGTTTTTTTTGTGTTTTCCTGATTCAAAATTGCTTTATCTATGTATATACTACTTTTCGAAAAGATATGCACAAACAAACGAATCAGTGTTAACAATCTCTAAAACACGGAGAAAAAATCTATAAAATTGATAAGAGTCATTTGCTATAAATGCTAAAATAAGGATAGTGGATATTTTCTGCTGTAATATTTACAGAAATTTTAGTAACAATAATGCATGAACTGTAAATTTTACAGCAAATTCTGTAAAATGATATATTAAATGTCTGTCAATTTCTTCTCTTCTCTGTAAAATTGACAGGTCATCCATTATATTGTCCCTGAAATTTTTGTAAATATGACAGAAAAAATTTGTCACCCCTATTTAAGAATAAACTCCTGATAATTTAACATATATTTTTCTTCGAGAAGAGAATTCCTGTGAGATTATCAGATACAAGGTAAATGCACCCATTTGCGCCCGTGCTCCTATTTGCGTCGAAACCTGATTAAAAATAGTAAATTTAATGAATTTTTATACTTATTGATTCATGAGGAGTGTTTATTTTATTCTATTAACAATACTCTACATGCGCGTCCATTCAAATATGTATTTTACCGAAATTTAGAAATATAACACGAATTTCATTTTTCATATCACGCGCTATAAGTGGCCATTTGTGTTCACTCGTGCGCAGAGAGCAAATTCTTAGTAGAGCGGGCTCCGAAATTGACTGTCAGTTTTGTCGTTGTTGCGGATCGTGAGAAATAATTACCAGGTAAGTCAAGTGTCGTGTGCAATTCAGCTCAACAAACTATTCGAAAATCAAATTTCATCATACAAATGTTCAGTGAATTATTTATTTTACACAATAGTCGCTAAGCAAGGCAATAATATTTTGATGTGCATGCGTGCGTCCGTATATTTAAAGTATTCGAAATAATTGAATTATGAGTGTATTTATGCCTGAAATTATCGTAAGTGCTGTGAAAAATATCAGTCTTTCGATATGTACTGCTTATTTCCGCGGTAAAATCTATAAAGTGACATAAATTTAATCGGAATAATTCGAGTCTAACATAACCTTTGAAGAGCGGACGCAAATAGGGTCCTACAAATTCTGTCCCTATTTGCGATCGAACGATTCATTATCAAGTTTCATCCATAGCGGACGCAAAATGGTGCTGCCGCATCAAGTACCAGTTTGCGTCCTGACGCAAATAGGGACAACAAGGTGGACGCAAATACATCCAAAAGCTAATCAAGTGGACGCAACTACGTGCAATGACATCTTTGCGTGATTTTCAAATTTTTCGGTGAAATTTGTATCAATTTGTCAGAACAAAAAATTTTTCTATAACATAATATATATTCTTAAATCAGTAATAGTTTTTTAGCGAATTTCAATTAATTATATGTACTTGTTTACTGCTCTTAAATTCTGTCATAATCCTTACACGGACGAAAATAGGTGCATTTACCTTATTGTAAAACTAGTATAACTAATCTAATTTTGTACTCTAATTGACAGGTCGCTAAGTGACAAGAGTCTCAGTTTGGCCCACAAGAAATGAAGTTTAATCTCCGAAAAATAAGATATAAATGTCTTGAATCTTAAGGATTTAAGTGTACATTCCTTCATTCTGTTAAATTAATCCTAAACAATTTCTGATATCGACTTTTAATTGGTCTTAATCTTTTGCATTCGCAGTCTTGATTACAAGCGGCCTCAAAGTCAAAGATACTTGGGATATAAGTATTCGGATAATTATATACAAATCGCTTCGTCTGCATAAACAACTTTAAATTCGGCGAGAAAAAATTTCTTCCTTTGAAAAAAAACAGAAACGAAGTGAAAATAAATGTCTAATAATTGTGTTTAAATTTTAAACAGTTCTAATCGATTTTTTCCTTTCAAGAATTTGGTTTCATGTTTTGTTACACAATACACTATAAATTTGATTTTTTTTAAGTTAATCTGTTGTTTGAGTGAGGCTTTAGAATCACTCAGAAAGGAATTTTGTTGGTTAATCCAAAGGATATGATTATTATATTGATAACAAAATATTTGGATGACCCAACAGAATTCTTGATTGATTTAACCAAACATAAATAATTGGGCAGATTCAACAAAAATAGGGTAGTTTCTACATTTGGTTCAATTTACAAAATACTTGATTCAATGAACAAAATAGTTGTTAAAATTAACCAAATAACTCAACCAAAATTTTAATTGATTCAAGCAAACGAGTTTGGTCAACTCAAAAAAAAATTTGGTTCGCTTGACCAAAATATTTTTTGTAATCAACTAAAATGTAATCAACCAAACGATTTTAGTAAATGTTCAAAATTTTTTTCTGAGTGATTGTATGTTGAAAATAGTGTTTTTTCAACATATTCAAGGTGAACTATTTCGAAACATTTGATTCAATTTTGAAGAAACATTTCTGTAATATGACTTCTATTTGAAAAAATATGTTATACAAATATACGCTCAGAAAAAAGTTGTTTACATTCACACAGGAGTTTAAATAAAAAATATAATCGCATTGCTGTGGGGTCAAAAAACTATTTGTTTGATTCTAATAAATATTATTTGAATAAAAAAAATTTGTTTGAATGAAGCAAACTTTTTTCTACTCAAACAAATATTTTTTAACATAAACAAATTTTTTTGGACTACCAAGGACCGTTCATAATTGAAAAATGAATTTTCTAAATAGTACCAAAGTCTGGGGCTTAATATCTCGGTATGAAATATTTCTTTGATTAAGAATTTACATTTCTTAATGAATCGTTTTAAGCAAATGAAAAATTATAATCATTTGCAAAAAAAGGTTCAAACATGAAACGCAAATTACCTAACTTTCACTTTCCGGCCCTTTAGAGACAAAGATCATATCGAATTAAGAGAAAAAGGTTAAAAAACGATTTTTTAAATTTGTAAATAAGTTTTCTCTGAGTGTATGAGAACACTCAGAGAAAAGTGTTATTTGGATCAAACACCAAATTTTTGGTGGATTCAACTTAAACTTTCGTTGACCACATAACAATGTATTTATTCGGTTGATTCAACCAAACAACTTTTTTTTAGCGTGAATCTGGTGTGAAACCTTCTTTGAAACGCATTTATGATTCATTTCAAATATTTTATATAATTTTTACCGCCAATAAGATACTTTTATTTTCGGCTTTCAGAGAAAGGATCCCCTTTGAGACTTGGAGTAAAGTGCGTTCCGGAACGAGAGCAGAAATCCGCGACATCTTGAAAAGGTTAAACAAAAAAAGCAACGAGCTATGACGATTGCTCTCTCCGATGTCTCTGCGACCAAAGGAGCAAACTCTCTAGGGAACCCCGTCGAGCGTGTCGAACGTCAGCCATAACCGACGCCATTGGTAATGCGGTGGCTTCCGTAAAACCATAGAAAGTAGAGTAAAAAAAAACATTGGAACCTATCCCTCTTTTAAAACCATCCGACCTGACTTCTAACTTCCTAAGTAAAAGTAAAGACTCGTTCTGGTATCGTGAGTCTCCCTCGAACCCTACTATGATCCTGTTAGGTTACCCATTCCAGAGTAGGTACCCTTTTTTTTAATACTTTTTCCTTTTACCTTTCTATCGTCCTGACTACGAGGGAAACGCTGTTCCCAGGAAAATGGAAAACCCATGCTATCAAAGAGAAAGGGTAGAAAATTTCAAGCTTACCCTGCACTCGGTGAAATCCTAGAAACTAGAAAATAAACTGGTCCAGCTTCTTCCTTCTAAATTCTGTTCCAGCTTCTTTCCAACTCTGGTCCATCATCTTGTAAATTCTGGTCATCTTCTTGTAAAGTTGATTCACCTTCTTGTAAATTTAGTTTACCTTCTTTTAAAGTTCGTATTCTTGTAAAGTTAGTTCATCTTCTTGCAATGTTGGTTCATCTTCTTGTAAAGTTAGTTCATCTTCTTGTAAAGATGGTTCATCTTCTTGTAAAGTCATCTTTTTGTAAAGATGATTCATCTTCTTGTAAATTTGGTTCATCTTCTTGTAACTTAGTAATTCATCTTCTTCTAAATTGTGTCCACCTTCTTCTGAATCTTTTTCTCTGAAGACCATTGTTTCTCAGGTTCTTCCTCACAGTTGAAGAGAACTACTGCATCAACTGGTAGCTGGACAGTACCTCTTATACTTTCAGGTACGCACTTATTTTGCACGTATGTTTTATTGCTGCCAGATACGCCTGTTATGGACTTCTACGACTCTTATCGGGTGGTGGGTAGAGAATTTTTTCTGCTTTGTTGCAGTGTGTTGCTCCCAAGAGTCACGCTTGCAAATAAAGCATGGAAAGTATCCATTGTGAGAGCAGAGTGTATTAAATAAACAATCTCAGCCGGACCGATTTACACCGCGCGCTATTAATCTCAGAACGATTATTGATCGCGCTACTTACAGACTTACACTCTACTCTGCGCTTATATTCGTGGTTCGTCGCTGTTCTGTTAACAGTCAAATCCCCATTTCCGGACTGCCGCGAACCGTTTAATGAAACTCCAAGGTTATTTGATTTATTGGCAAGGATTGTTTTAGTGATTTGTTTCGAAAATCTGACAAGTTAAACAGGAAATTTGCTGGAATTTTCAGGAAATACTGAATTTTTAGTCTGAATGTGGAGGAACGAATGAGCCAATATTGACACAATGCTGTTGCTAGTATCAGCCAAATCGAAAATGGGGTAACCCCAATAGTGGACCACCCATCTAAAGTGGGCCACCCCATGTAAACTAATTTTAACAATTAGTGAATAATGATCTGTGACAATAATTTATTTAAATAATTATTGAGCATAGGGTAGTCGCACATTATTTAATAGTTATTTATAATTATTATTTATGTAAATAATTATTTGCAAGGAATGGCTCACTATTGATAGGTGGCCCACTATTGGGATTGTTTCTCTATCACTTTGAGAATTTTAAACATTAATCTGGCCAAAGAAAAATCCCAAGGATATTCTTGATTGGGCCCAGACTAGATATTGGATCAATTAGTCAGTATTTGTCCAATACTTGGCCAGTACATGACAAGAATTGGTCTAATACTTGGTCATTATTGGTCCAATATTTGGCCATTATTGGCCCAATACTTGACCAGTTTATTCAGCAAAATCAGCAAATTATATTGTAAATATTGGCCCAGTATTCAACTCACTGAAGTTCGCAACGTTAACAAAAAAACCCAAGAAAAATTTTTTTTCCAAACGCACGTAACCCAAAATATTATTGCTGATAAAGGTTTCATTTGATGTCCGAAGATACCCCAAAAAGTTTCATCACCCTAGCATAAAGGATCAAATCCCAAATCAACCCCTAAGACCTAAGACTTCAAAAATTCACGAGAAATACCCTAACTTTGAAATCTAAAATTTTAGTGCTGAAAATCATTCCATTTCATATCCAAAGATATCCCACAAAGTTTCATCCTCCTATAGCAACAGGATCACGCCCCAAATCAACCCCCAAAACTTAAATAATTCAAAAAAATACCTTTACCTCGAGACCTAAAATTTTATTACTGATAATGGTTCCATTTCATGTTCCAAGATACACAAAAGTTTTATTCCCCTAGCACAAAAGGATCAACCCCAAAATCAACCTCTAAAGCTTAACATTTTTTAAAAGAAATTCGCCAAAAATACCGTAACTGACAGACCTAAAATTTGATTGTTGTTAGCACTAGTACTTGACGACAAAAGTCGCCGAAAAAAGTTTCATCTCCCAAGCACTTCCGGATTACACCCCAATTCGACCCCTAGCACAAAAGAATCATCCCTCAAATCAACCCCTAAGACTTCAAAAAATCACGAAAAATACCCGAACCTCGAGACCTAAAATTTTATTGCTGATAATGGTTTCATTTCATGACCGAAGATAGACAAAAAAGTTTCATCTCCCTAGAACAAAAGGATCACCCCCTCCCCGTAAATTAACCCTTAAGACTTAAAAAAATCACGAAAAATAACTTAACCTCGAGACCTAAAATTTTATTGCTGATAATGGTTTCATTTCATGTCCAAAGATACACAAAAAAGGTTCATCCCTCTAGAACAACAGGGCCACCCCGTTTTTCAACTCTTAAAACTTTAAAAATTTACGAAAAATGCATCAAAAATACCTTAACTAGGGACTTTTGTCGTTAAGAGCTAGTATTAGCATTGATAAGAATTTTTAGTTTCGAGGTTAGGTTATTTTTTGCAAATTTTTTTTTTAATTTCAAGTTTTTGGGGTTAAAAAACGGGGTAATCTTGTGATGAAACTTTTTTGTCTAATCGTCGGTCATAAAGTGAAGTCATTATCAGCAATAAAATTTAAAATCTCGAAGTTATGGTTTTTTTCAGGAATTATTGAAGATTTAAGGGCTGTACAACTGGGTGATCCTGTTGTGATAGGGGGATGAAGCTTTTTCGACTGTCTTCTAACAACAAATAGAACCATTATTAGCAATCAAATTTTAGGTATTAAGCTTAGGGTATTTTTCGTGATTTTTTAAGAAATAGGGGTTGATTTCGGGGGTGATCCTTTTGTTCTAGGGAGATGGAACTTTTTTTGTATCTTCTGACATGAAATGAAACCATTATCAACAATAAAATTTTAAACCTTAAGTTTAGGGTACTTTTCGTGATTTTTTTAAGTCTTAGGGGTTGATTTGGGGGGTGATTCTTTTGTGCTAGGAGAATGAAACTTGTTTGTGTACATTCGGACATAAAATGGAACCATTATCAACAATAAAATTTTAGGTCTTGAGGTTATGATCTTTTTCGTGATCATAAGAATTTTAAGTCTTAAATGTTGATTTGGGAAGTGATCCTTTTCTGCTAGGTCGTTGGAACTTTTTTGGACCATCTTCGAACATCAAATGGAACCATTATTAGCAATAATATTTTAGGTCTCGTGTGTTTTAAAAGAAATAAATTTTTTTGTTTGGACGATTAAGAACCATTCGCAATCGAAAAATGAAATTTCTGAACAGTATCAAAGTTTGGGGCTTAATGTCTCTGTTTAAAATATTTCATTTGACCAGGAATTTACATATCTCAAAGAGTCATCCCATGCAATGATAACACGTAATCAATGCAAAATAAATTCCTGGTCAAATGAAATAAATTTTGAAAATAATGTTTATTCTGTGAAAAAAGATCCTCATTCGCTCCGCTGAAAATCGAACCCATTAAAACTTCATGTCGTCTGAAAGGACGCTGAAAATGCTCTGATTTGATGGGTTAATATTGAGTTATACAGTTGAGATCTGTTTCAGAACCCATGAAAAGTCTCTTCTGATTATAATCTCGTTACCTACCCAAATGATCATTCAGAAATCTTCTTTAAAAAAATAAATTTTCCTTGCGTTTTTTCGTAATACATATAAAGGTTGCGAAGTTTAGTGAGCTCAGTATTCTGCCAGTCCTGAGCCAATTATTTTGCCAATATTGGCCCAGAGTTGGTAATTTCCTACAGTGGATTTTTTTCTACATTTTAATCAATTTTTTCCTCCAACAAAAATAAACTTGAAAGGATCTCCTTGATCAGAGGACAAAAAGAGAGTCAGCAAATAATTTCTAGCCACCAATGTTCCCTCCACATAGAAAGAAATAATACTCAGTACAGTTCCCCTTCCGATAAGAGCAATGAGTGCACACTTGCCTGTGTGAGTGACCGATAATCTTCAAGGTACACAAGTATATTGCCCTGTATTGTACCGTGTCCATAGCACGTATCCATCAGCATACGGAATTGAAAACTAATTCCTTATCGAATCGAAAAGTCAATTTAATTAAATTTGTACGTTTGCGAACGTAAACCTCGTTACAGACATGCCATCATTCTTTCGAAGCGAGCTACAAAGTCACCCAAGTCACGTGTTCTCATTGAATCACCTATGCTCCCATTTTGCGATTTTACGACTCCAATCTCGATGACCTACTAACCTTAAGGTGGAGGATTTAGTCTTAGAAGACCCCTATCTGAAAACGAAAGTATCTTGATTTTTCTGGATGAGAGAGAAAAAAAAGAAATACATAAATAAAAACAATAGTCCTGGGTGAAGACAAACAAGACACTAAACTGAGCAATTTGGAAGTTTACGACCTTTTTCTACATTTCGACCGACTCTGAGGGAAAACAGATTATTTTCTATAAGTTATGAAAGATAGGATATTTTATGCTGAGTATAAAATGATTATTTATATTGATTTCCGAAAATAATGTGGATTAAAATTACTTTTAACAGGAAAAGTTAAGGAGGGTAATTATGTTACATTTACTTTCAGCAGAAAAAAATTTTTTAATCTGTTTCTTTATGTAGAAAGAAGAAGAAAGAAATGAACTCTGTTTCTTTATATGTAGTTAGAATTGATGAAGTAAATTGAATCAAGATAATAAATTATATTTTTCTAACAGAAATGTCGGGGTTTGTTTCGAAAACTAGAAAATCGAGGTTTGTTTGAAACAAGGAAGATAAATCAGAGCGAAAATATATTCAAAGTATAAAAATAAGAAAAAGGAAGTGATTGGCTGGAAAAAACGGTTATTTTGGAAGGAGAGAAAAGAATAGAACATGGGAGACGTGCATTTGCTTCCATGCCTTTTGTGATCGCCCGATAGAAAATTGACCCTTCGCTCCCGAGAAGAAATATTAGAACCATACGTGTATCCGACCAATGGTGATATCGTCGACGTACCTTTTATCCCCCAAAGTAAACCCATTTCACGATACAGTACCTCCCATAATGGTTTATATGTAAGATATATTATTATGTACGATACATTTAATTTTCAGAAAAAATTCTCTTAAAAAATTTAATTTCCACAGTTAAAAAAGTTTTGTTTTAAGAAAAACGGTCTTCCTTTAAGGCAAAAAATGGACTTAGGGTCTGGGTTCAAGGCTAAAAATGGACTTAATTCTAACTTCAAGCCAAAAAATGGACTTAATTTAAGATGTAACAAAATTAAACTATAACAAAAAAGTTTTTTCTGTATAGTTCTGTTACACCTTAAATTAAGTCCATTTTTTATCTTAAAACTCTGCTATTTTGTACCGTACGGGAATGACGCGAAAAAATTATGAAGTTTAGCCTTTCTTGATATTTATAAAAAAAATAGCACATTCTAATCATAAATAGTCACCTACTTACGAAAGAAAACACCGCTGAACATGTAACGGAATGGTTTTTATAATTCTTTTTCACTCCGAAACTGGTTTTCAACGCACGTACGGGAATGACGTTTTTGTTGTCAAAATGCACTTTTCAGTTTTA
>JBAGKK010001041.1:0-12679 GCA_037177015.1 Euceroptres primus | reverse complement strand
TTATATAATGAAATGTCACTGTGAGTTAAACGAGAGCATAAGTTTTAGATCTATGTAATATAAATATTTTAAGTTCAACTAATCCCTAGTGAATAAAGTGCGATATTAAAATATATAAGACCGAATCCATTTCAAATCAGGCAGGCAGTGCAACTTCAAGTCACAGAATCGGTCTTCTATAAAATATGTTGTTTTTCAAAGGAAATAAGAAGACACGTATTTTACCGTTTTGAGAAAAAAATACATTTTCACGAAAGTTTGGCCAATATAAAACTCGCTGGATAGTTTCCTTATGTAAAAATAAATTTTTAAAAGATATTTGAAAAAAATTAAAAAGATAGGTTTTTCAATATAATCGATCTTATTTTTTAAATTAAATTCTGCAAAAATAAAATGGCGATTTCATCGAAAACCCCATCTTTTTAATTTTATCAAATATTTTTAAAAAATTTATGTTCATAGCAGGAAACCATCCAGCGAGTTTTATGTTGGCCAAACCATTTTTGAGTCCAGGACAATTTCTATTTTTAGAAAATCACATTTTCGAATTTTTCTCACAAACGATGCAAGATATCGTAGAACTTTTTTAAAAACTCAAAAAGTCTACAGAATTTTAGGAAAATTCTGAAAACAGTCTAGAAGATACTTCAAGATTATTAGAGTCTTTTGTAAACTTGAGAGGGTTCTAAAGGATTCTGCAGAATTCTGGAAATTCTAAAGCAGTTTAGAATAAAAGGTGGTTGAAGTTCTGAACGTTCAAATGAACAAAATTTTTATTTCATTTTATTTCAAACTCAAATTTGTTCTAAAATATTGGTTTATTAATATAGAAACTAATGTAGTGATAAAGAAGCTCATGATATTTCTCTTTTATTTTGTAGTTTGAACGATATTTCAAGATAAATTTGAGTTAAGAAAAAAAAGTTCGTTCATTTGGACGTGCAAAACTTCAGGTACGTTTCAGAATATTCTTGAGGATTCTAGAAGATTTTAGAAGACTCTGGAACATTCTAGTATATTTTGTAAAATATTAAAGAATTTTTAAGAATTCTTTAAGATTGTATTAAGAATTCCTTAAGATTGTATAAGATTACTATAGGAGAATCCAGAAAATTCTAAAAGATTATGGAGAAATCCAGAAGATTCTAAAAGATCATGGAAGAATCCAGAAGAATCTAAATGATTGTAGATTTTAAAATAGCCTAGAATATTTTGGAGAATTTTTACAGTTTTCAGATAAGTTTGGAAGATTCTAAAGAATTTGAAAAAATTTCGGTAATCTTTTGTAGACTGCAGGATTGTAAAATATTCTGTAGAAAATTCTAGAAAGTTACGGAAGTATTTAGAAAATTTTACAAGACTCTGGGGAAGAGTCTGATATATATTGTAAAATATTGAAGAACTTTGGGATATTATTTTATAAGATTATTGTAGGAGAATCCAAAAGAGTCTAGAATAGTCTCAAATATTTTGGAGAATATTTAAAGATTTTAAATCAATTTTAAAGATTCTGGAGGATTTTTAGAGATTTTAGGAGACTTCCGTAGATTTTGAAAATTTGGAAATTTTGGAAAATATAAGAAAACTTTAAAAGAGTTTTTGAATGGCACAAGATTCTATTTTTCATAATTTTTGGAAAATTATTCGGAACTTTGAATATAAAAAGGAAAAAAAAGGGGGAAATGGAATGAAACTCTTAAAAAAGTGATTTCGGAGATTTGGAGAATAATAGGGGAAAGGGGGGAAATAGGGGAATGGGGAACTAACTGTGATCCCTGCTAATATTATAATTTTGTAATATTATAATTATATAATTATAACTGTTAAATTATAGTTATAACTGTTGAGATATAATTATAATTTGTTGAATCAAAAAAAAATTCCTTCATTCTTTGAAGGGTTTTCTCGACTTCCCCTGACCATTTTTAAATTCCCTGACTTTCCAGATTTCCCTGATCTGTAGCAACCCTGAATTTTGATTATTTTAAGTTAGTTATCTTTCCAAATAATATCAATTTCGAAATTAATGTTTCCAACTGGGTAAAATTCCTTTTGCTAGAAGGAGAAATCAAACACTTGTGCCTGGTCTTCGATCAAAATTGAAACCGCGTTAAGCACGACAGGAAGGTGAGGCGTTGGAATATTAAAAAAGATCGGGGACTTTCATTCATAACTCCCAAGTCGTCCCGTGAATGAAAGATCGATGCTCGACCCCCTTCGTATCGTCGAAACGATGTCGACGTCGCCGTCGTCTTTCCCTTCTGACTTTTTGCATTCGCCCATTGCTCGAGCCGTTTTGCTCAAATAAACTTCTCTGGCATTCCAGCACCTTCCCAATCGTGTAAAGCTGAGTTCATGCGAAACAATTTCGTTCAGATTTTATTGTAGTTTGCTTAAAAATGCTTCAAACCTGGCACAAGAAAAAAAAGACTAGCATCGGCAACTATAGTTTTTGCCTCACGAGTACTAAAGTTTTTGTTGAGCTTTTATTGAATTGAAAAGTGTAGAAGGAAGGGTAAAAAGTGCAGGTTATAAATTGACTTATATTTTTTGTGGTCTTTTTTGTTCTGGGCTGAGATTTAAAATTATAGTTCTGTCCGAATTTTGTTCTTGAAAGCCTTCGAAATTGGAGAACTTTCAAACTTAAAAGCCTTGGAATTGAAATAAAAACCAAATAAACTAAAAATTCCGCATCGAAATCAAAAGCTAAATTTCAGAATGCAGAATTGTCTAATCGATTAGCTTCGCTCCCTTGGAGGGATTTCCCCTTTCGCTGCAGGGAACAGCACCATTCATTCAAACTCATCGGGTGGTGGGTGAATGTTGAATGAAAAATATTATTCTTTGCTTCTATCCCTTAAACTTTTTTTATTTACTCAAATCTTCTGTTTTAATAATCTCCACGAGACAGAATATTATTCTAGAATTTAGAAGAGAATCAAAATCAAAGTTAAATTCAGGGGAATTTTCATAGATAATGATAATATTCCTCGACTTGCGGTGCTTTTGTAGGAGAAGAAGCGAATAAGATTGCCGAACAGTAATTATTTCGCTAACGAACGTCTTCAACTAAGGCCACAACAAAGTCAAAATTTAATCCTCTTATGCTAGGAAGTAGTCCTTTAATCGGGACTTGGGGCTCTTAATATACTAGCCGAAGGGTTCTGGACAATTTACAGGAGTAAATGTAATGATTTATAAACGCTCGAGAATAAAGAAACTTAAAAGGATTTTAAAAGGATTTGGTGAATTTTAATTGAAGATTGAAAGCTTCTGAATATCAGAGACAAAAATGAGAAAATTTTCTAAGGTTGGAAGATTTGAAAAGTATGAACCATCTTTTTGAAAAGGTTTAACATAAATTTTGTTTCAATTTGGTTTAACTTGAAAGCACCTGGAAGTCTTGAATTTTTAATTATTATTAAATTTTTTAATTTCATTTAGAATTTCAGAAGATAAAGATAAACAGATTAATTAGAAAAGTATCAAAAAGGACAATTGTAGTTAAAAGAATACTTTAGGGAAATTTATCAAATTTCGGGAAATTTTTGAAAGTCCTAGTCAATTTTTGAATACTGTGAAAGAATCTGGATGTCTCTGGAAGAGGCCAGAAAATTTTGGAGAATTTTAAAAGACCCTGAGAGATTCTAAAGGATTCTAGAAAAGACTAAAAGATTTTGGAATATTCTTGAATATTCTTGAATCCAGAAGATTCTAGAACAGTCAAGAATATTGTAAGAAATTTTAATTGATTTTTGTGTATTTTTTTAAATTTTAGAAGACTGAAAGAGTCTGGAAAATAATGGAAAAGCCTAGAAGACTTTAGAATATTATGGAAGAGTCCAGAAGATTCTAGAATATTCTGAGACAGTACAAATATTTCAAAAAATTTTAACTGATTTTTGAAGATTTTAGAAGATTTTGAAAGAGCCTGGAAAAGTCTAGAAGATTTTAGAACGTTATGGAAGAGTCCGGAAGATTCTCCAGGATTCTAGATTTTTTATTGGAGAGTCTAGAATTTTTTGGAAAATTTTAACACATTTTTGGAGATTTTGGAAGGTTTTAGAGGATTTTAGAAGAGTCTAAACGAATCCGAAGTATTCTGGAAAAAACTAGAAGATTTTAGAAGGTTATAATGATTCTCGAGTATTCTAGGACAGCCTAAGAAAATTTTTCAGAATTTTAACAGATATTTGAAGTTTTTTGAAGATTTTAGAAGACTTTAAACGATTCTGGAAAAGATTAAAAGATTTTAAAAGATTATGGAAGATTCCAGAAGATACTCGGGAATTCTAGAATTTTCAGAGTCAGTCTAGAATATTTTGGAATATTTGAACAAATTGTGGGAAATTTTTGAAGATTTTAGAAGAATCGAGATCATCCTAGAACGTTCTAGAAGAGTCCAGAAGATTCTGGAGAATTTTGGGACAGTCGAAAATTTTGTGGAGAATAATAACTAATTTTAGTGGATTTTTGAAGGTTTTGGAGGATTTTAGAAGAGTCTGAACGAATACGATGGGTTCTGGAAAAGTCTAAATGATCTTAGAATCTTATGGAAGAATCCAGAAGATTATAGAGAAATTTGGGGGAGTTTAGAATATTTTTCAGAATTTTATCAGATATTTGGAGATTCTTTAAGATTTTGTGAGGATTTTAGAAGACTTCAAACGAATCTGGAGGATTTTGGAAAAGGCTAGTAGATTTTAGAAGATTATGGAAGATTCCAAAAGATTCTCGAGTATTATAGAATATTCTAGAAGAGTTCAGAAGATTCTGGAGCACTTTAGAATATAATTCTGGTAGAGTGTAGAAAAATTTTTGTGGATTTTAGAAGAGTCTGGAAGAATGCTGAAGTTTTTGGAAGATTCTAAAATACTCAGCCGAATCTTGAAGCTACTCTAAGAGTCTAGATTTTTTTTGGAGTATTGGAACACATTTTTGGGGATTTTTGAAGGATTTGGAGGATTTCAGAAGAGTCTGAACGAATCTGAAGGATTTTGGAACAGTCAAAGTGATTTTAGAAACTTATGAAAGAATCCAGAAGAGCCTAGAATATTTTTCAGAATTTTAACAGAGATTTGAGAATTTTTCAAGTTTTTTGAGAATTTTAGAAAAATCTGAACAAATATGGAGGATTCTGGAAAAGACTAGAAGATTTTAGAATGTTAGGAAAGATTCTCAAGTATTTTAGAATATTCTAGGACAGTTTAGAATATTTTGAGAATGTTTAAACAGACTGTGGGGAATTTTTAAAGATTTTAGAAAAATCGAGAACATCTTGGAACTTTCTATAAAATTGTAGAAAAGTCCAGAAGATTTTGGAGCAATTTAAAATGTTCTGTAAAATTTTAAGAGATTTTGGGATATTTTCATAAGACGAAAAGAATCTAGATATTTCTGGAAGAGTCTAGAATTATATAGAAGATCTAGAAGAACCTAAAAGGCTTTTGAAGTTCCTAGAAAATTGTAGAGAATTTTACAAAATTCTGATAGGGTTTAGAAAATTTTTGTAGAGTCTTTAAGACTCTGGAAAAATGTGGAAATCTCTGAAAGATTATAGAATCTTCAGCCAAATCTGAAAGCTACTGTAAAATTCTAGAGAATTTTTTTGGGGGATATAAAAAAAATTCTTAACGAGAATGAAAGTATTTGGAAGAATATAAAATATTCTAGAAAATTCTCTAACAAACCAGAATATTCTATAAAAAAGAGAATCAGTCTGAAATATTTCAGAGAAAAGGAGAATCAAAAATCCAAATTTCAAGTAAAATTTTCAATTGAAAAATCCAATTACCCTGCATCGAGATCAATCTCAAAATGTCCGTTTCTATCAATCCGACACATGAGCCCCAAAATAATCACCCCATCGATTACTCCAGCAAAGTGTTAATTACCAAGGGGAGCAGAAAATTAGCGACACGATCTTGGGAAAACGATTCGACTCGTGCACCTGCGTCTCGTCCAAATTCGAATTCTTCTCCGCCAGAGATTTTCATAGAATCCTAGAGTTAATTAGGTGACAATAAATCAAAAGCTGAGACGGATAGAATTCGAAAAGCCTCCCGAGAATTGGACTTCTAGGGGAGAGGTGGGGGGGGGGGAGGAGGAGGAGGAGAGAAAGTGGACGTAGAGAATTGGAGCTGCCAAAAAGAACAAACGAATGACAGAAAAATAAAAAAATAGAGAGAATCGTAGAAGAGGAGAAATATGAAAGAGAATAAGTAAAAAATTGATCTCGTCATGGACCCAGAATTGTCTCCAAATGTCTCGAGGCTAAATAACCTTCACAGAGTGCAACCACATTTTGCACCCCTTGGTGATTAATCGAGCGGGGCGTTTCGGGAACTGACGTATCAAGATTATGAGGATGTCGATCTGGTGCAAGGGAGATGATACAAAGAGATCAGTTACCTCCAAATATCGATTTACTTTCGGCCTATTGAGAGAAGTAGGTCAAATTGTATTTGTCATGTGAGAAATTCATCTAAAAATGTTGAGATTTTAAAATCAAATTTGCATTCCCAAAATCGAATCTGCCAGCGACGTGCAAGATTGAAAAAAGTGGAAAGTAATCACTGTTGTTAACAAAAATTAACCAAAAAATCGAGTTACATTTTTTAAAAAAAACTCAAATAATATGCCTGACCATCAGTGAATAACACTAAAAATAAGTTTAAGAAGTGATCTTAGACATTTTCTTACGTCAGGGATCACACAGCTGTTCAGAAGTTTAATTTTAGGCAAAATAGGGGATTTTTTTAAATGTAAAAATTGTTGCTTTTAAAAATACCAAAGAAGCCAGTAAATTTTAAGAAATGTAACATTTTTATAAGAAACCTCAAATTTTATCCGGTACTCAGATGTTAAACTTAATTGTCGTTTAACAAGAAGAAGGAGAAAATATCTCAGTTATATAAATTTTACAAGTTATACAAATTTTCGTCTGCTAGAATTGCGGATAATAATTTAGATTTCCGAATTGTCAATTATGAAATTACGAATTTTTAAATTTTCAAAAAATCAAATTTGTGAAATAAATCTGCTGCAATTCTCCAGAATCTTCAAAAAATCCTTAAAAATATTAGATTCCTATCTAGAATCTAAAAAAATACTTCACAAATTTCTAGACTTATAAAATCTTTGGAACTCTCTCGAATTTCATAAAATTTTTCATGAAATCTTCTATAACTTTCGATAAAATTTTAGAATCTTCTAGAATATTTACTTTAAATTTTCCAAATACTTGTAGATTTGTTAAATCTTCTAAAATACCTGAAAATCCTTTAGAATCTTTTAGGTTTTTTTGAACTTGAATTTTTTTTTAATCTTCCAGAGGCTTCCTGATTATCCAAAGTCTTCTAAAAGCCTCAAGCATTTTCTAGAACCTCCTAAAATCTTCCAAAATCTTTTGAACTCTTACAGAGATATCCAATATTTTTCAGTCTTCTCAAATTTTCTAAAATCTTCGAATATACACTAAAATCTTACAATTTCCAAAAATATCCCATACTGTTTCAGAATCTTTTAGAATCCTCAAGAATCTTTTGAATCCTCAAATTCTGACATAAACTTCTAAAATCTTAGTTTTTTTCTCCAAAATATCTAGACTGTCTCAGAATATTCTAGAATCCTCAAGAATGTTCTGGACTCTTTCATAACCTGAAATCTTCTAGTCTTTTCCACAATTCTTCAAGCTCCTTCAGAGTCTTCTAAAACTTTAAAAAATTCACAAAAATCAGTTATAATTCTCCAAAATATTACTATTCTAGAATTCTCCAGAATCTTTTGGATTCTTCGACAACATCCTAAAATCTTCTATTTTTTTCCAGGATCCTTTAGAATATCTCAGGGTCTTTTATGATATCCAGAATGTTTCAGAGTCTTCTAGAATCTTCTAAACTGTCCAAACACAGCTCAAAATCTATTATAATTTTCAAAAATATTCTACCCTTTGTCATAATCTTTTAGAATCCTCAAAAATCTTCTGAATTACGCCATAAACTTCAGTCTCTTTCAGATTTTTTTTCTGTAGATTTTCAAAAAGTCCATAGAAATTTAAAAAGATTCTAAATACAGTTTGGAAGAATTCTTCAAGATTATGTGAGTATTTTGTAGAGATTTTAGAGGGTTCTAAATGATTTTTCAGAATTATGAAAATTCTGAAGATCAGGAAATTTTTGAGGATTCTAGAAGATTCTGAAACACTAGCTTATTTTATAGAATATCAAAGAATTTTAGGATACTCTAAAATTTTGTAAGATTATTATAGAACCTAAAAAACTCTAAAAGATTATGGAAGAATTCAGAAGAATCTAGAAGATTACAGAAGATTCTGGAACAGTCTCGAATATTTTTGAGAATTTTTAGAGATTGCAGATAAGTTTTGACGATTCTAAAAGATATGAGAAAATTTCAGGAGTCTTTCGTAGATATCAGAGCATTCTAAAAGATTCTGGATAATTTCGGAAACGTTTAGAAGATTCTGGACGATTACGGAAAAGTTCAGAATATTTTAGAATAGTTTAGAAAATTCGGGAACAGTTTATAATATTATAAAAAATGTAAATGTTGATAAAATTTTTGAATATTAAGAAGACCGAGATAGTCTGGAAGATTATGGATCAGTCTGAAATTCTAAAGAATTCTAACAGATTCGAAAAAATTTTTTAAAATTATTCATGATTTGAGAAGAATTTTGTGAATCTTGAAAGAGTCTGGAGGATTCTGGAAGACTAAAAAAAGTATACAATTTTTTGAAGAATTATAACAGATTTGAAATAAGACTTGAAGATTTTGTAAGATTTTAGGAAATTTTTGGAGTCTTTTGTAGATTTTGGAGGATTCTAAAAGCTTCTGGAGAATTTTGAAAACGTCTAGAAGATTCTAAAAGATTCTGGAGATTTCTAAAAGATTTTGGAAAAACAAAATTTTAATTCAGAAACATCTTAGTTTTTTTTTAAATAATAAATAATTTTAACAGTAAGAAACAAAAATTAAGATCTTTTTGAATTATTATAAAACTCTGTTCACCAACCTAACATCTTAATATTGAATAGAAAATTTTAGTCGCTTATGAAAGAGTTTTCAAGATTAGAAAATTTTGAAATTATTGAAAATTTCAAAAAAAGTTAAAAGAGAATTTGAACATCATAAGTTTCTATTTCTCATTAAATTTTTTGAAAATTAATTGAAACTTTGAATTTAAAAAAGGGAACAGAGGGGTAAAAAGGAATAAAGTTCTCGAATAAAGGGATTTTAGGGGATTTTGAGAATAATAGGAGGTTATAAACTTTTGTAATGTGACAATCACATTTCAGCATGGCAATAACTTGCATCGGAGAACGAAATTTAAAAAAAATTATTTTTACCAACGAAAAAAGTGAGAAGTGACTAAAGTTTTTTGAAAAGTGGAAAAAGTAATCAAATTCATAAAAAGTGACTAAAAGTGACCTCATCTAAAAAAAAGTGATCAAAAGTGAAAAAGTGACTTCGCTGAAAATTGGAATGCAACTGAACTTGGAAAACCTTTTATATTTAAATTTTAAAAGCAACATATATTTACAACTTTTTAAATCAAATACCATTTTCTATGCTTTACTCTGACCAACATAGAGCAAGATAATATTTTTTTTAAATTTGAGTATTTCACTGAAGTAAACTAATCATGAATTAAAGGAAAACGACAAGGGAAAAGGGGAGTGGAACAATCGTGCCGGAAGTCGGTAAAGTCGACAGGACAATTTCACAGGAGCAAATTAGCAGGTCCTCTCGTTGCCTCACTCCCTTATTATACTTCCCTTTTCGTCTCTTATCCCAGAGGAGATCCCCACTTGCTGTGAACACGACGGGGTGGTTTTCCTCCAGGATTAAATGGAGCGCCTAGATGACCGATGCTCGACTTCTACCACAGGACGAAAGGGCGAGAGAGAAGGGGATTTCGAGGGTGGGATGTGGAAAACAAGATAAAACAAGGATAAAGCTCGCTTAGCTAACCCCCGACCAAAGCATTTCAGTTGGGGTCCCGGAGAGCGACGGGTAGCTTTGAAAGCGCCTAATCGTTGAATCGTTTCGCTCCACTTGCTCCTTTTCTTTCTTGATTCGCTTCCTACTTACTATCTTCATATATTTCAAGAAACGATTATTTTTACTTTTAACCCCTTGTCACAAATTGTTTTGGTACTGTAGCATCATTCAGAGCTTGATCCTTCCAGTTTTTAAGGCGACAGTTTGAAAAGCCAAAAAAATTTGAAAGACCTCAAATAAAAAGCTGCTAAATTGGGAAGCTTTCAAATTAGAAGGTTTCCTGAATTCTGATGCTTTTAAACGTCTCTCGACAATTTCGGATGCTTGGAAATCTGAAACAGAATCTAGTTTTGATCAAGATTAGCATAGGTAAAGTCACGTGAGCATCTGGTACGTGACATGTAGGGAAAGTAGGTGCTGATGAGAATAACCGAACGAGTGAGAATGGTGGAAAGAGATGCGAGAATGGAGAGAGGTCGAGATTTCCAGAACAAACAGACAATTTGGCTTATTTTAAGGGCAGCCTTGGAAGCTACTCGAGGGGATGTGACAAAAAATCGGGGGTTGCTTTCGGTGACTGATACGGCACTGACTAACGAGCAACGACCACGGCTCGTTCCGCTCTTAAAGCCCCGGAGGGTGGTCCACCCAGCGACCGACGACCGACGAGGAGAACATTAAGCAACGCTGCCTGCCTGCCTGCCAGTATCAATCACCTACCGACCCACGGTTTGCCTCTGCTTCTGCTTTTGCTACCGGTGGTTGACAGAACCGGAGGTGACGCGATTGAATACCACCCTTCCTTCATCGCTAACCACCCTTGGAAACATCACCCCCTTTTCCGATGCATGTTCCTTCGGGCTAAACTTCCAGCAAAGCAGAAAAGAGATCTATCGCAATCGGCTTCCACCCTAATGGTCATCGGGAAGAAAGGGTGAAGGTCCGACCTTGTCTACAATGTTATCAAATGAATCTCGAGTACTTTTATCAGTTTACTGGAAGATTTCAAAGGTTTGAAGTTTTAAGCAAGTAATTCCTTAATACCGATCGAAATTGTAGAGTGTTGCAAACAGTTTCCGGTGCATAAGGGACCGAAAACTGTTTGCTACATGAACTAGAGGTCGAAACTGAAGAAAGAAATGAAATTGTAGAGTGATTTGGAAATTGTCGATAGGTTTCGCTAAAGGGCTTCCTCTTCCGTAAGTTGATAATCTAAAGTTAGAAAAGCGACGATCATGGGTCATTCGTTCGCAAAATGTTTTGAATTTCACTTTTTCTGCTCCGTGTGAACCAATTATTGTTACACTACGTTCGTCATATTTTGAGAAGCTCGAGGAGGTTCGTGAGATATCTTGTTTAGAATTTTCAGATTTGTTATAAATATCAATCGATTTTTATGTGTAACGCGTTGCGATTCTGTTTCTTGCAGCGTGGTGTATGTTTTATTATTTTACATTATCCTGGTCCTCGCTGAAGATGAACCAGTTCTTTCCTGTTCGAATTTGATGTAGCTAGAAATCTTTATCTGTCAATCAGTTCACGTGAAGCGTATGCTGAACTTATCCATGGAGTCTAGTCGTTCCATTTCCATGGAAATAGTCATTGTTCGTTGCATGGCTTACTTTTGGATCTCATCGCCTGGATTAGATTGTCGGTCCATAGTTTTTGGTATGAAATTGATTCTTATTTGTGAGCGTTCGTCAGGATCTTAATTTTCGCTATAATTAGTTTTTATTCAAGCGATTATTGATCATTTCGTGAACGACCGTTCGTTTTCCTATGTCTTTCTTCTTTCATTTTAATTTGTATCCGATTTCACGACTTGCGTTGTTCGAACATGTTAGGTTTTTATTTAACTGATTGAGTCACGGATTCTCATTGATTATTATTGTTATTCGCCTTACAATTTTCAGAACTTTCTGTTAATTTCTTTGACTCGCACTTTCTTACAAATTATAGTAACCCTTATGTCATCAGATTTTGTGATTTTTCGTATGGACCTTCACCACTTATTTTTCAGGTTTGAATTACTCCCTAAATTTGAATTATTCGACAACTTTAAAGTAAAAACGTTTTTGCGCAATATTAACATAAAAATAAAATCTCTAGTAACAGAAAAATTTCGTTACAAAGTCTTAAATTTGTCAAAAAAAAGTTTTGGAAAAAGAAGACTTTTAAAGAAAGATGTGCAATTATTAATTTATATGCTTTCAAATTAAGACTCTTAAATTTCAGATACCTTTAAAAAGGTCTTCTAGATGCTTTTAAATTTGAAGGATAAAGAACTTTTTAAATTCAAAAGCTTTTAAATTTTAAGGCATTCCTAATTCGGTCGATTTCAAATTTTAGGAACTCTCAAATTGAAAAGATCTTCCAGTTCCAAGTACTTTAAAAAGGTTTTATAACACTGATCAACAAAATGTGACCTATGAGCTCATGGAATGAGATATATCATTTTCAGAGTAGTTTTTTGTACTGAATCCGAATCTGGCCTCCATTTCTCTGCAGCACGTCAGGATTTCGAGATTTTTTGGATCAAAATTTGTTTTGAAAAATTACAAATCAGGAGATAGAATGTTGTAAAAAATTTTTTCAATGAAAATCAATATACGATTTCGATGCATTTTTTAATGCCAAATCCAACGGCGGGCTTGTT
>JBAGKK010001020.1:0-12681 GCA_037177015.1 Euceroptres primus | reverse complement strand
TGTTTATAAAAATTGTTTACATAATTAACAGGTTTTGTCACTATGAAAAATATGATAGCAAGGAGTCCCTGGAAAGATATTTCTAGTTTATTCCACAATAAATTAGGCCTATTCATGAAAAAATGGTCGAAATGTGCATTTGTTTATAAAAATTGTTTACATAATTATCAATTTTTGTAATTATGAAAAATATGGCAGCAAGGAGACTGTGGCAAATCATTTCGAGTTGATTGCGCAGGAAAAAAAATGAAGCCTATTCATGAAAATTTGGTTAAAGTATGCATTTTTTTATAAAAATTATTTAAATAAGTATTGTTGGAGTCTGATTCGTGACGATCCGATCAAAAAACATGTTCACTCAAGCAAACATCGAACATTTTAATATGGATAAATGAAGATCTGATGCCCAGCACAGCATTTAGTACAAGTTTTCAGAAATTGAAAAGAAGGGTACACATTTTTCAAAATATTTCAGAAACGGATAATCTAAATTTAAATTTTTTTCCAGATAACTATTCTTCATGAAAAAACAAACAAATCGACCTATTTTTTATTTAAAAAAAGTAAGTATGTCCTGAATTACGGAGCACTGAAATTTCAGTACATTTTTAGCACTTTTTTCAGTTGTTTGAAAATGTCTCAAAAACCGTTATAGATATCGTTAAAGTAAGACAATATTCGCAAATTGCGTTAAAAAACGCATCGAAATTACCTGCGTTGAGGGCGGAAAAAAATTTTCGCTTTTAAGAAAATTCTTAAACAATTTTTTATCAACAATTTTAATTGCAAATATTCATTAAACTAGACGTGATAGCAACAAACAGAAACCAGATTCGTGTTCAGCATTGAAAAGTAGTTAAGAAATGATATATCGCATTCAGCGAGGACATAGGTCATTTTTGTTGTTCAGTGTAATAGGCGTTCAAATTTCTGAATTAAAGCTTAAAAATTATAATTTTTGGGATTTTTTAAAATTGTATTCGTTTACACAATCAGGATTATTATCGAAGAATATATACAATCAATATGCATTCAAATTCAGATAATTACCAGAAAGATTCAATTTTCTTTGCACAAATGTAATTATAATTTTTTCTAAAATTTAGTTTATACTCACGCACAAAAAAAGAGTCTTCCTGGGCAACACTGTGACAATGAGATCGGTTTCAAATAGGCTCTTTATATAAGGGTAAAGTGACTTTTATTTGACTTATAATCATGTTTTTTTCAAATTGAGGACGCAATAAAATAAGGTGTAATGTACTCCTAATGATTTATCATGAATTTTTCCTAATTTAAGTCCCAATAAAGCAATGTGTGATATTTACCTGACTATTGAGATAGCCAGGTAAACACTGTCTCCATTATTTTGTTGTTAGGCTCGGTTTCAAAATTTTCTTGGAATTTTTTTATAGGATATGATTAGAATGGAAATTAGTTTTGTACAATTCAGTCATACTTTTACAAAAAATACTCATTCACAAAAAGTGTAACAGTTTTAGTCGATTATTTTCTGGAGAGCTGATTTGAGAAATATTGTAATTAAAATAAAAAGCATCCACCATATCCATAGAATATTTTAAAGTAGAAATTTTCTGTGAAAACTATATTCCAGTTTCAAAATACAATATTAAATATTACTGAACATTAATAAAAACTTTATAATATATATTTTTTTAATTTAGTAATTAATGAAAAATTATTCAACATACCCCAAAGGGTCTTCAACAAAGACCCATTTTTAAATAAGGGTCTTTAACAAAGACCCATTTTTAAATAAGGGTCTTCAACAAAGACCCATTTTTAAATAAGCAAAAGTGTATTTAAATTTTTAGACGACAATTTTTCAACTACAAAAAAATATTTATTTCGTTTAAAACGATTTAAAAATGTTAATCTGGTTGTGGATTTCTGTATTTTTTTTACCATTATTATATACATTGTAAATAGTATTTAAATTAACTTAAAAAAGGGTCAAATTAAAAAATTTCAATATTCTTTAATATCATCTAACTAAAATATCATTTAACTAAAATTTGTTTATTTAATTTTATAAAAGTAGTGTCTTTATAATTTTTTTTAATGAATTACTTAAACTTATTTATAAAATAAAATTATTGTTCTCTTTTAATGAAGTTTAAAAATTCTTCTTTCTTCAATTTCGAGGGTATAGGTACGGTATCTGTTTTATTACAAGTGATTACAAGAGACGATCTCTAATGTGGAAAACAAAACACTCTTTTATTTAATTGGTGACGGGAATGACACGAAAGGACTTCTAAATTTTCGTATTTTTTATAATCTTTACAAAATAGGTAGTATATTTTTTAATTCATACCGACTAAACAACTCAAAATTCAAAATGGTAAGATCAAAAACCTATTAGATAACACAGAAAGAAAAATTAAATTAATTGAATAAAAAAATCTAAGAATAGCAAAAGTTAAATAAAAGATATATTTTTTAAATTTTAGCGTGAGTGCATATCAGTTCACATTGGCCAAGCCGGAATTCAATTAGGTAACTCGTGTTGGGAACTCTATCTTCTAGAACACGGTTTAAGTCCCGACGGATCAATTCCAAGTGACAATAATATTTCATCGACTGTGGAAAATGAAACCTTCTTCCATCAATTAAAAAGTGACAAAATGGTCCCTCGTTCAGTTTTCATTGATCTCGAGTCTTCCGTAATAGGTAGAAAAATTCCCCTTTTTAATTTAAAAAACATAATAATTTTCCAAGAATGAAAAAATATTTTAAAGATGCGAAATTATTAAAAAATAATTTTAAGATACCATTCGGAACGGTGTAAACAAAAGCCTATATCATCCAGAATCATTGATCAGTGGAAGCGAGGATGCTGCGAATAATTTTGCCAGAGGCTACTATTCAATCGGGAAGGAAATGATAGAAAATACCATGGAACGATTGAGAAAAATATCAGAACAGTGTGCTGGTTTCCAGGGTTTTATAATCACACATTCCATTGGAGGAGGAACCGGTACTTTAATAAGAAATTAATTTAAATTTTAAATTTAAACTTTAAAATGAACGAAAATTTCTTTAATTATCGAAATTGATTATAAATCAAATTTTCTAATGAACCACAGGTTCTGGATTTACGTCTCTCCTAATGGAACATTTAACGAGCAATTTTAACAAAAAAAGTAAACTTCAAGTAGCAGTCTATCCTGCTCCACAAGTGTCTACTGCAATTGTAGAACCCTATAATTCAATTTTAAATACACATACCACCATGGAAGTCGCAGATACGACTTTGATAGTAAACAATGAGGCAATCTACGATATCTGCCATAAAAGTTTGAGTGTTGATCGACCAAGTTACATAAATCTTAATCGTTTGATAAGCCAGGTGGTATCATCAGTCACAGCCTCTCTTCGATTCGATGGAGTCTTGAACGTCGATCTGGTCGAATTTAAAACTAATCTTGTGCCTTATCCAAGAATTCATTTCCCTTTGATGGCCTATTCTCCCATGGTGGCTGAAAATTCGTCTCATACTGAATTAAATGTGGCTGAAATCACCAGTTCTTGCTTTGATCCTTGCAATCAATTCGTCAAGTGTGATCCTCGATATGGAAAATATATGGCCTGTTGTATGCTTTATAGAGGCGACGTCGTCCCCAAGGATATTAACACTGCGATTGCTGCTGTGAAAACAAAAAAGTAGTTAATATTTTTGATCGTTAAAAAAAAATAGTCACTATGGTGGTCCAAAAATGTAATGCAAAAATTTTTTTTGGAATTTTCATGCTCTCACCCTCAAATTTGTTGGAATCCCAAAAAAAAAGTAAAAACGTATTTTTTAATTTTGAAATCAATTGATATTTAGGGGTTGCTCAAAGCCCATAAAGTTTAACAAGTATTTGCCATAAGAAAAAAAGACTTTTTGTGAATTTGCGATTGTTTTATTGTTATTGTTTATAGCAATGTTATCTTAAAAAAAGCTAGAAAATTGCGGTTTATTCCAGAATTGTCCATTTTTATTCACTTTCTACAGTTATAATGAGATAATGATTAATGAAAATCATCAAAAGTAATTATTTAAACAAAATATTATTGTAATATTATTGCAATATTATAACAAGCTTCTCTTAAAATTAAACTAGACAATTGTGATTTTTTCCCAAATTTTCAACCTTTATTCTTTCCTACATTTATAATGAGATAATAATGAATGAAAGTCATCGAAAGTAATTATTTATATAATATATTATTTATTCTAACAAGCTTCACCTAAAATTAAGCTAGAGAAATGTGATTTTTCCGAAATTTTCAACTTTTATTCGATCCTACAGTTATAATGAGAAAATCATTAACAAAAATTATCGCAAGTAATTATTTGGAAAATCTGTTATTGTTTATAATAAGCTTCACTTAAAATTAAACTAGAAAATTTTTATGTTTTCCCAGATTTTCAACTTTTAATCAATCCTACAGTAATAATGAGAAAATCATTAACGAAAATCATCGAAAGTAATTATTCAAACAATCTATTATTGTTTATATCAAGCTTCTCTTGAAATTAAACTAGAAAATTGTGATTTTTCTCCAAATTTTCAACTTTTATTCGATTTCAGTTACGAACAAGTAACAAATAAACATCAACCAGAATGATTATTTAAATAATTTTTTATTCTTTTTTTTCTGAATGAAGTATTCTTTAGAAAATTTTTAATATAAAAAGGCTAGTTTAAAGTACAGATGGAAACAAAGGATAGAATAATTTGCTATAAGAAAAAAAGACGTTTTTGTGAATTTGCGATAGAATCGTTAATATTAGATTTATTGAGCTGCACCTGGCACAATTATCTTCAGAATCAATCGCAGAATACGAGTCACTAATTACTTTTTGAATTTAACTTATATATTGAATTTAACTTTATAGGGTCCCAAAAAAACACCATAAATGCAAAAATGAGATATTGCGCTTTATTGGCGTTTAGTCTTATTTTTTTCGGCTCTTCTTTGAACAAATAGTTTTTAGTGTGCAGGATATTATTTTTGAAAGATATTTTGATGTCTTTTAAATTATTTAAACCATTTATGATTGTTTATGCTGTAAACAATTATAAATGGTTTAAACAATTTAAAATTGCGGTTTATTCCAGAATTTTCAATTTTTATTCACATCCTACAGTTATAATGAGATAATGATTAATGAAAATCATCAAAAGTAATTATTTAAACAATCTATTATTTTTTATAAAAAGTTTCATTTAAAATAACTAGAAAATTGTGATTGTTTCCCCAATTTTCAACTTTTATTCTTTCCTACAGTTATAATCAGATAATAATGAATGAAAATCATCGAATGTAATTATTTAAACAATATACTATTTTTTATAACAAGCCTCACTTAAAATTAAGCTAGAAAAATGTGATTTTTTCCCACATTATTAACTTTTATTCAATTCTACAGTAATAATGAGAAAAACATTAACGAAAATCATCGAAAGAAATTATTTAAACAATCTATTATTGTTTATATCAAGTTTAACTTAAAATTAAGCTAGAAAAATGTGATTTTTCTCAAAATTTTCAACTTTTATTCGGCTTTCAGTTACGAAAAAATAACAAATAAACATCAATCAGAATGATTGTTTAAATAATTTTTTATTCTTGTTTTTTCTGAATGAAGTATTCTTTAAAAAAAATTTAATATAAAAAGGCTAGCTTAAAGAACAGATGGAAACAAAGGATACAATAATTAGGAGTAGTTTGGAATACTGTGCCAGTAAATAAATTTAAAAACTTTTGTTTTGAATGAAAATTGCTCAAAGCCCATAAAGCTTAACATGTATTTGCCACAAGAAAAAAGATGTTTTTGTGAATTTGAGACAGAATAGTTAATATTAGATGTATTGAGCGGTACCTTGCACGTTTCCGAGAGATATTTGTATGCTTTTTTAAATTGTTTAAACAATTTATTATTGTTTATAGCAATATTATCTTAGAAAGAGCTAAAAAATTGCGGTTTATTCCAGAATTTTCAACTTTTATAATTTTTATTAATTATAATCAATATTATAATTATATCAATTTTCAACAGTTATAATGAGATAATAATGAATGAAAATCATCGAATGTAATTATTTAAACAATACATTACTTTTCATAACAAGCTTCACTTAAAATTAAGCTAGAAAAATGTGATTTTTCCCCAAATTTTCAACTTTTATTCGGCTTTCAGTTATGAACAAGTAACAAATAAACATCAACCAGAATGATTGTTTAAATAATATTCCATTCTTGTTTTTTTCTGAATTAAGTATTCTTTAAAAAAATTTTAATATAAAAAGGCTATCTGAAAGTACAGATGGAAACAAAGGATAGAATAATTAGGAGTAGTTTGGAGTAGTGGGTCAGTAAATAAATTTTAAAACTTTTGTTTCAAATGAAAATACGGAGTTTATTGTAGGACCCAAAATATTTAAAAATTACATCATTTCGAGAGAGAAAAGGTAGGTATATTACAGTCAGGAAATAGCTTCCGATACTCTTTTACTACTTGTAGTAAAATCTGTTTCTGACTTTCATCTCTAGTAATAAGGGAATTTAAATCAGACATCAACTTGACACCTTGTTCTGTCACGACGTTGACAACTTTTAAATTCCTGATGACAGACGCACAAAAGGTGTAGAAACACTTATAGAAAAAATTATATTCAATACAATCCATATAGAAAATTTTAAAAATATTTCAATTTTCTAGTTTTATTTCAGCAAATAATATCAATACACAAAAAGAAATCTAAAAAAAGGATCTTTATTGATGATGTTTAGTTATTACATGTTCGTAACTGAAAGCTGAATAAAAGTTGAAAATTTGGGGAAAACACATTTTTCTAGCTTAATTTTAAGTGGAGCTTTTTATAAACAATAATAGATTGATTAAATAATCACTTTTGATGATTTCTGTTAATGATTTTTTCATTATAACTGTAGGATCGAATAAAAGTTGAAAATTTGGGAAAAAATAACATTTTTCTAGCTTAATTGTAAGTGAAGCTTGTTATAAACAATTATATATTGTTTAAATAATTACTTTTGATGATTCTCTTTCATTATTATTTCATTGTAATTGTAAGATCGAATAAAAGTTGAAAATTTGGGAAAAAATCACATTTTTCTAGCTTAATTTTAAGTAAAGCTTGTTATAAACAATTATATATTGTTTAAATAATTACTTTTGATAATTTTCATTCATTATTATCTCATTGTAATTGTAGAATCGAATAAAAGTTGAAAATTTGGGAAACTCACATTTTTTAGCTTACTTTTAAGTAAAGCTTGTTGTTAACAATAATATATTGTTTAAATAATTACTTTTGATGATTTTCATTAATTATTATCTCATTATAACTGTATTATTGAATAAAAGTTGAATATTTGGGGAAAAATCACAATTTTCTAGTTTAATTGTAAGTGAAGCTTGTTATAAACAATAATAAATTGATTAAGTAATTAATTTTGATGATTTTCATTCATTATTATCTCATTATAACTGTAGGATCGAATAAAAGTGAAATTTTTTTAAAAAACCGCAATTTTCTAACTCTTTCTAAGATAATATTGCTTTAAACAATAATAAATGGTTTAAAAAATTTAAAAAACATCAAAATATCTTTCAAAAATAATATCTTACACACTAAAAACAATTTGTTCAAAAAAGAACCGAAAAAAATAAGACTAAACGCCAATAAAGCGCGATATCTCATTTTTACACTTATGGGGTTTCTTTGGGACCCTATAAAAAAAGCTATGTGGGTTAAATTCAAAAAGTAATTAATAGCTCGTATTCTGCGATTGATTCTAAAGAGAAACGTGCAAGGTACAGCTCAATAAACGTAATATTAACGATTCTATCGCAAATTCACAAAAACGTATTTTTTTCTTATGGCAAATACATGTTAAACTTTATGGTCTTTGAGAAACCCCTAAATATCAATTGATTTCAGAATAAAAAAATACGTATTTACTTTTTTTGGGATTTCAAGAAATTTGGGGGGTCAGAGCATGAAAATTAAAAAAAAAATAATTTTGGACCACCGTAATAGTCACTCTGGTAATTAAAACACTTTTAGGCTTATTTTATCTGAAGAACCTTGCATATCTATGATTTTTCTGGAAAAAGATTCTTAATAGTTTTAATAATAGAAATTCAAAAAATTGAAAGTGATTAACTATTTTTAAAAATAGTTGAACACTAGTTTTTTCCAAATTCCTTAAATTAAATCTGAGTCTGCAATTAAAAATTTTACATTTCTCACCAGGTTAATCCAGTTTGTAGATTGGTGTCCAACGGGTTTCAAAATTGGAATTAATTCCCAGCCACCCACTGTAGTTCCTGGATCGGATATAGCAAAAACTTCTCGAGCCTGTTGCATGTTATCCAACACCACAGCCATTGGAATAGCTTGGAGCGAATTGAGTAGAAAATTCGACCTCATGTACTCAAAAAAAGCTTTTCTTCACTGGTACGAAGGAGAAGGCATGGAAGAAGCTGAATTCGCCGAAGCCAGAGAAGATCTTGCAGTTCTTGAAAAAGACTACGAAGAAGTTGGAAAAGGCTGAAGGTCCTTTCGCTAATTCCAACTCAAAATTTCAAATTTTATTTAATCAATTTTATTTAATCGTCAACGCTTGGCACAAAACTGTCCACCGTCCAGTTATTTTATTTTGTATTCGTCTATATTTTACTTTGTCTTTTGTAATCTTTATATTTTTTATACCTCAGAATATATCTAGAAAATCCAAAAGAAAAAATTTCTCCTGATTTTTTTTTTAATTTCAGCGAAAGATAATACATTTGAAAATTATAAAAGCATGTTAGAAAAAATATCTCGAACAAAAAGAATTCGAAACTTGGAAACTTAAGCTATAGAAGAATCAATCCTCTAATTTTGTTATTAGGGGGCTTCCATAAACCACGTGGCCTAATTTTGGCCACTTTTTGACCCCCCCCCCTCCACCATGTGGTCCGCCGTGGCATTCTCGTCGACCCCTCCCTCCCCCTAGGGTGCCACGTGGTTTTTTTACTTTCTTGTAAAACAATAATAAAACAAAAAATTATGAGGTTTATTTATTTATTTTTTTAAGAACAATCTGAGTCAACAAATGGCGACAAATTCCGTGCGTTATTTCAAAAAAGGAGTAAGCCATATGCGTTTTATTTTTTTTTAACACCTAAAGTGTAAAACCACGTGGCTTGGACTCGGACTCCCCCCCCCCTCTGACCCCAATGTAGCCCAACGTGGCCTTTCGTCGAACCCCTCCCCCCTTCTAAAGAAACCACGTGGTTTATGCAAGACCCTTATGTGTGTTTAAAAACGAACTCAATATGCTATATGATTGGAAAATAGTTTCTATATCGAAATGAATCAAAAATTACTAGTTCAAATGCAGTTCTTTCTTTACGACTACATTCGAAGGAGCATTAGGTTTTTGATTCACGTTAAATACTACCAATACTTTCTTTGGTATACATTCTGTGACCTTGCAAGCTACAATATCTAAAATAACTCGAATCTCGTGCTTTCCTTCCCCCTTTGGAATTTTCACAGACAAAGGAGTTGTAAGATTTCCGGTTGAATTCGATCCAGTCCAAGAAGAAGGGAGGTTCAAAGACCATTTCTGAGGGGCCTCAGAATTTAATTTCAAACCTGATTCGAAGATTGGTGTGAGTGAGATATTCAATTCTCCTCCATCCGCACTGATTGCAGTATCGAAATCAAATTTGTAATCTGTTTTGCTTTTCTCCTCTGGCAAAACAACGGATATCTAAAGCAGGATCGAGATCATTAATCGATATGTAGAGTGGGAAATAATTAATTTTCTATCTGATTAATCAGACATCAATCATATGATGCTGCAGACTAAGAATTTTAGGAACATTTTCCTGAAATTTATACTTTACTTTCATAATCAGAGCTTCAAAGAACTTACCACGTGAATTTTCTGAGTATCGATATCTACTGCTTTAATGCAATGGTTATTGGTATCAGCAATGTAAAGAGTTTCATTGCTAGGACTCAGCGCTAATCCACTAGGTTCATTGAACTGAAATAAAATTTAAAGTTTAAGACAAATTTGAGAATGATAGATTTGAGGATACTTATAAAATTGATTCAAAATTATAAAAAGAACCTTGTGGTCGCTTGTGGGATTTTCCCCACCGTATAAAGTTGTGCAAATTCCAGCCGGATCTACTTTCTTTATCTTATGATTATAAGTATCAGCTACGTAGATCAATTCTCTAGATGAATCCCAAACGACTCCTAGTGGATGTTGAAGTTTCGCCGAATACTGACTTCCATCAACGTCTCCGAAGCAATGCAAATTCTACATACAGATAAATTTTTATTAAATATCTGAAAACACGAAAACTACTTTATAAAACATACCGATGGATTTTTGTCAGCTCCGCAAACTGCAGAGACTTTTCCATCTTCGAAATGAACTCTTCTAATTGTGCTACTTTCGCTATCAGCAAAGAAAACTGCCTTGAGTTTCTTGGAAACTGCAAGACCCGAAGGTTGAGCTAAATTCGCCGCATGAGGATAAGAATTATTTCTATTTTCTTCTTTTCCACTTCCAACAATCGCTGCACAAGTTCCAGCCTTGTAGTGCCTGCATTTTAAAAAGTTTTTTTCTCTCTATATTTAGAAAATAGTGATTATTTGTAACTAAACGAACTTTAGGAATCTAGGAGACTTACTTTTTTTTCCACCAAATCGTGTCTTCCAAGAAGAGGGCCCAAATCTGATGAATCCCAGCAATTGCGATCAAGAGAACGGGGATGCTACGCTCCTCTTGATTATGATAATAAATTGCTACGTCCCAAGGAGAAGAAAGGACTTGATCTTTGCCAAGTTTTCCTCCAGTGTAATCGTGACCTTGAACTCCAGTTCCTGCCACGGTGGTAACAATCTTTTCCACCAAGTCTATCTAAAATTGTTTTTAAATCTTTAAATATTCCAATAATGCAATTGAAAAAGACCTTCAAAAATCATTTTGCAAATAAACTGAAAAATTACCTTTCTAATGGCATGATTTTCATTATCAGCCACAAAGATACAGTTTCCAAGGATGCAGACTCCTTGAGGTGCATTGAATCTCGCCTTTTCAAAACTACCATCTCGAAAAGCTGGTGCATATCCACCAATTATAGTTTCTACTTTCCCAGATCTATCCATAATCAATATTCTGTTGTTTCCCGTATCAGAAACGACCAGTTTTTCACAATTCTCGTTTTCAAGTACCTGTATTTTTCCCGGGAATAACAAATTGCCTCTGGAAGCGGGTAAAAGATGCTGGACGGATTTCAGAGGTAGGGAATGATTCGATATTTGTTTTAGAGATTTAAAATGAGCGAGGGCTACTTTCACGTAGAGGAACAACGATTCTCGATGACCTTCCCCTACCAATACAAATAAAGGCTGTGATTTTGGACCTGCAATTCAATTTTGAATATTTAAGATCGTTCTTAATTAAAATTTGTATTTTTTCTCATTAAAGTTCTTTGAAAATTTTAATTGAAGTTTATATTTTTTTAACGTACCTAGGACAACAAGACTCGGCCAGCAAGATATTCCAATATCACGCCACATAGAAAGTTTGCTATCATTCACTACTGGATGAGCTATGTTATATCTCTGGACTGCTGATAAAATTTTTTCAGAGTCTTTTTCATTAGCAAATTTTGCACTATGTACCCCGACCTACAATTATTTATTATTTTAATTTAACTTAATACAACAAAAATCTCTTCTTTCAGCAAGAGCAAAATTTCTAGAAAGAAATTTTTCTTCCAACTTTAATTTCTTCCAATTTTATTATTTCTATGGCTCCTTTAACCAGGGTGTCTAGCGTTTCTCCTTAAAAAAATTTAAGGGCTTTTCCAGATTTTTCAGGTAAAAAATAAATTTTTCCAGGTATTATTTTTTAATTACCATAAACTTTCATGGAAAAAATATTTTTCTCTTAAACCTGTACGATAGAAATAATTTATGCAACTAAATAAACCATATAAAATGTATATTATACGATTTATGAAATTCTTGAGTTTAGCTAACTGTATTTATCTGTATAATTATCTGTATAAGCTCAATAAACTATTTTTTTTAAAATCCTCTCTAAGAAGAATTAGTAGTTTTCTACTAAGTAAGTTACCTAGTGAGCGTTTCGACTAATCTTTAATAAAAAGATTACTATTTTTCAGTGAAAAAATCAAAAATTCATTTATTAGTAAGTAAATAAATTTATTAGTAAGCCTTACTAAGTGAATATGTAGTTTTCCACAAAAGCTTACTGAAGCAATTATTGATAAACGACTTCTCCTGATTTCAATCCGGGTTGCTACAAAATTCCAATTTCAAAATTCTCTGATTTTCCCTGACCAATTTTTCATTTTTCCTTACCGTTAGCTGCCGTTATAATTAAAATTATAATTATATAATGCAGGTATCACAGTGGTTCAGCAGATCAATTTTAAGGAAAATAGGGAATTTCTTTTTCGAAAAAGGGGATTTTAGAAAAAAAGTAGGGAAGTTTTTCTCTTTAAAAAATACCAAGGAAGCTACAATTCTCCAGAATCTTAAAAAATCCTCAAAAATCTTAGATTCCTGTCTAGAATCTAATAAAACACTCCTCAAATTT
>JBAGKK010001009.1:1540-12681 GCA_037177015.1 Euceroptres primus | reverse complement strand
CTGTATCATTAATTCAAAGGAATTTAAAGAATACAAACGAATTTAAAGAATTAAAAAGAATACAAAAGAATTCAAAAGAATTCGCGATAAATGCAAAAGATTTCAAAGAATTCAAAATAAATATACAAGTTGGATTTAAAGGAATAATTAAAATAATCCATGATGTATATCAAAATAATTCAAGGGGAATTTAAAGGAATAAATAAAAGAACACAAGATAAATGCAAAAGAATAATTCAAAGAACACGAGATAATTTCAAAAGAATAATTCAAAGAATACTTCGTATCATTAATTTAAAAAAATGCAAAGAATACATAAGAGTTCAAAGAATTCAAGATGAATCAAAAGAATTCTATGAATACAAAAGAATTCGAAAAATTGAAAAGTCTACAAACAAATACAAAGGAATACAAACGAAAAAGAATTCAAAATAATATTTCAAAAAATTCCAAATAATTTAAGGTAAATTCAAATGATTCTAGTTGAACTAAAGGAGTTCAAGGTGAATTCAGAAAAATAATTCAAAGAATAATGAATTTAAAAAATACAAGGTCAATTAAAAAAATGTACGATGAATTCAAAATAATTCAAAGAATTCAAGATGAATATAGAAGAATTCGCAGAATACAAGGTGATTTTAAAATAATTCAACGCAAATTCAAAGAATCCAAAGAATTTAAAGTAAGGATACAAGGTGAATTCAAAAGAATTCAAAGAATACAAAATTTTTTAAAAATTTAAAAGAACACTAAATAATTAAAAGAATACAAAAGAATTTACAAAATTCAAAAAAATACAAAAGAATTCAAAGAATTTAAAAGAATATTTCAAACCAGATGAATGCAAAATAATTCAACGAACACAAGGTGAGTTCAAAAGAATACACGATGAATACAAAAGAACTCAAAGAATTCAAAATAAGTATACAGGTTGAATTCAAAAGAATAATTCAAATAAAACAAGATGAATTCGATATAATTCAAATTAAACTCAAAAGAATAATTCAAAGAACACAAGGGTAATTTAACAGAATTCAAAGAATACTAGGTGAATACAAAAGAATAATTCAAAAAAAGCAAGTGTAATTTAACAGAATTCAAAGCATAATTCAAAGAATACTTTTTATGATGAATTCAAAAGTATTAAAAGAATACAAGGTCAATTTAAAAAAATACACAATGAAATCTAAAGAATTCAAAATAAATTCAAAGAATTCAAAGAATTTAAAATAAACAAAACAAGGTGAATTCAGAAAAATAATTCAAAGAATACTCTGTATCATTAATTCAAAGGAATTCTAGATGAATTAAAAAGAATTTAAAAAATTAAAAAGAATACAAACAAACTTAAAGAATTAAATAGAATACAAAAGAATTTTGAAGAGTTCAAAGAACAGAAGGTGGGTTCAAAGAATACACGATGAATAGAAAAGAATACAAAGAATTCAAAATAAGTATAAAAGTTAAACTTAAAAGAATAATTCAAATAATACAAGATGAATTCGAAAGAATGCTTCAAAGAAAACTCTGTATCATTAAATTTAAAGGAATTTAAAGAATACAAACGAATTTAAAGAATTAAAAAGAATACAAAAGAATTCAAAAGAATGTTTCAATGAATACCAGATGAATTCGAAATAATTCAAAGAACACAAGGCTAGTTCAAAAGAATACTCGATGAATACAAAGGAGTGCAAAGAATTTAAAATTAGTATACAAGTTGAATTTAAAAGAATAATTTAAATAATACAAGATGAATTTAGAATAATTCAAGCTGAATTCAAAATAATAATTAAAAGAATAATCTGCATCATTAATTCTAAAGAATTCAAGATAAATTCAAATAATACAAGATTAATATCAAAATAATTCAAGGTGAATTTAAAATAATAAATAAAAGAATACAAGGTGAATTCAAAAAAATAATTCAAAGGATACTCCGTATCATTAATTCAAAGGAATTCAACCAATACATAAGAATTCAAAGAATTCAAGATGAATCAAAAGAATTCGAGGTATAGAAAAGAATTCAAAAAAATTAAAAGGACTACAAACGAAAAAGAATTCAAAATAATATTTCAAAGAATTCCAAATAATTTGCGGTGAATTCAAATAATTCTAGTTGAAATCGTAGGAATTCAAGGTGAATTCCAAAGATTAATTGAAAGAATACTCTTTGTGATGAATTTAAACAAATTTTTAAAAAAACAAGGTTAACTAAAAAATGCACAATGAATTTAAAATAATTCAAAGAATTCAAGGCCAATATGGAAGAATTCATAGAATACAAGGTGATTTCAAAAGAATTCAAACGTGAGTTCAAAGAGTCCAACGAATTTAAAGTAAGAATTCAAGGTGAATTCAAAAGAATAATTCAAAGACTATTCTGAATAATTAATTTAAAGGAATTCAAAGAATATAAGTTGATTTTAAAGAATTCAAGATGAATTCAAAAGAATTCAAAGAATACAAAAGAATTTTAAAAATTCAAAAGAACACTAAAAAATTCAAAGAATACAAAAGAATTTACAAAATTTAAAAAAATACAAATGAGTTCAAAGAATTCAAAAGAATATTTGAAATAACACCAGATGAATTCAAAATAATTCAAAGAACACAAGGTGAGTTCAAAAGAATACACGATGTATACAAAAGAACTTAAAGAATTCAAAATAAGTATACAGGTTGAATTCAAAAGAATAATTCAAATAATACAAGATGAATTCAATATAATTCAAGTTGAATTCAAAAGAATAATTCAAAGAACACAATGTGAATTCAAAATAATAATTCATCGAATACTTTTTATGATGAATTCAAAAGAATTAAAAGGATACAAGGTCAATTTAAAAGAATACACGATGAAATCTTAAGAATTCAAAGTAAATACGAAGAATTCAAAGAATTTAAAATAAAAAAACAAGATGAATTCAAAAGAATAATTCAACGAATACTCTGTATCATTAATTCAAAGGAATTCAAAGAATAAAAACGAATTTAAAGAATTAAAAGAATATAAAAGGACTTAAAGAATTCTAAATAAGTATACAAGTTGAATTTAAAGGAATGATTTTAAATAATACAAGATGAACTCAAAATAATTCAAAAGAATAATTCAAAGAATACTTTGTATAATTAATTCAAGGGAATTCAAGATGAATTAAAAAGGATTTTAAAAATTCAAAAGAATACAAACAAACTTAAAGAATTAAATAGAATACAAAAGAATTTAAAATAGTTCCAAGAACACAAAGTGAGTTCAAAAGAATACACGATGAATAGAAAATAATACAAAGAATTCAAAATAAGTATGAAAGTTGAATTTAAAAGAATAATTCAAATCATACAAGATGAATGTCAAAATTATTCAAGATGAATTCAAAAGAATAATTCAAGATGAATTCAAAAGAATAATTCAAGATGAATTCAAAAGAATAATTCAAAGAATTCTCTGTATTATTAATTCTGAAGAATTCAAGATGAATTCAAAAGAATTTAAAAAATTAAAAAGAATAAAAACGAATTTAAAAAATTAAAAAGAATAAAAACGAATTTAAAAAATTAAAAAGAATAAAAACGAATTTAAAAAATTAAATAGAATACAAAAGGATTCAAAAGAATGCGCGATAAATGCAAAGGAATTCAAAGAATTCAAAATAAGTATATAAGTTGGATTTAAAAGAATAATTAAAATAATACAAAATGTATATCAAAATTATTCAAGGTGAATTTAAAAGAATAAATAAAAGAACACAAGATGAATTCAAAATAATAATTTAAAGAATACTCCGTATCATTAATTCAAAGGAATTCAACGAATACATAAGAATTCACAGAATTCAAGATGAATCAAAAGATTTCCATGAATACAAAAGAATTCAAAAAATTAAAAAGACTACAATCGAATACAAACGAATACTAACGAAAAAGAATTCAAAATAATAGTTCTTAGAATTCCAAATATTTTACGGTGAATTCAAATAATTCTATTTGAACTTAAAAGAATTCAAGGTGAATTCAGAAGATTAATTCAAGGAATACTCTATATGATCAATTCAAATGAATTTAAAAATACAAGGTGAATTAAAAAAATGCACAGCGATCATAGAAGATCTGTATTTGAATTTTAGGGAAAACAGAATATTTAAGGATTTTGAAATTCTAAAATTCTTCAGGAAATTTTCTATACTTTTCGACAAACTTTTAGTAACTTCTAGGAATATTTTTAATTTTCTATAATGCTGGTAAATTCTTAATATCTAACATCCCTCAAAATCCTCTATAATCCAGATTTTTAAAAATATTTTTTAGAATCTTCCAGAGACTTTCTATTTGTTCCAAAATCTTCTAACATCCTCCAGCATTTTCTAGGACCTTTTCTAAAGTCTTCCCAGAGTTTTTAATATCTTACAAACTTTTTTAGTGTCTTCTATTTTTCGGAATCTTCAAAAACACCCAGAAATAAATTATAATTCTCAAAAACATTCTACATTATTTTAAAGTCTTTCAGAATCCTCGAAAATCTTTTGAATTCTGCCAAGAAGTTCTAAAATTTTCTAGTCTCCTTCAGATTTTTTTTGAAGACTTTCAGAAAGTTTACAGAATTTTAGGAAGATTTGAAAGCAGTCCAGAAGATACTTTAAAATTATAGAAGTTTTTTTTAAGACTTTAGAGGCTTCTAAATCATTCTACAGAATTCAGGAAACGTGCAGAAGATTCTAGAAGGTTATGGAGGATTTTAGAAAGTTTTAGAAGAATATGGAACAGTCTAGAATATGTTTTAGAATATTAAATGGTTTTAGGAAAATCTTTAAGATTTGGGCATAAGACAACCCAGAAGATTGAAAAATATTATGGAAAAATCCAGAAGAATCTAGAAGATTTTAGAAGATTCTAGATCAGTTTCGAATATTTTTGAAAATATTTACAGAAAATATTTACAGAAAATATCAGGCAAGTTTTGAAGATTCTAAATAATTTGAGAAAGTTCCTTGAGTCTTTTGAAGATTTTGAAGGATTGTAAAAGATTCTGAACAATTCGGGAAACGTCAAGAAGATTCTAGAAGGCTATTCAGAAGATTTTAGGGAATTTTAAAAGGTTCTGGTTGTAAATTTTTAAAAATTATGAAAGAATTTTGGTTAAGATTTTATAAGATTATTGTAGCTTATCTAAGAGTTCAGAAGATTTTAGAGGGATTTCAGAAGATTCTGGAATAGTCTAAAATAATTTGTAGAATATTGAAGAATTTTAGGATTATCTTTAAGATTTTATAAGATTAAGAATAAATAAAAGAGGGATAAGAATAAGAGAACTCAGAAGATTTAAACAGATTATGAAAGAATCCAGAGGAATCTAGATAATTATAGATGATTATAGATGATTGAAGAACCTAGAAGTATCTCGAATATTTTGAGAAAGTTTTACATACTTCTGATAATCTCTGAAGATTTGAACAGATTCTAGACAATTTTGAAACAGTCTAGAAGATTTTAGAAGCTTATGGAAGATTTCAGAAGATTCTAGAACTTTATGGAAAAGTTCAAAAGATTTTAGAAGATTCTGGAACAGTCTTATATATTTTGTAGAACATTAAAGAATTTTAGTATATTCTTTAAAAAATTTTGTAATAAACTCCAAAAGATTCTATACGATTATAGAAGAATCTAAATGATTTTAGAAGATTCTAGAACAATCTCGAATTTCTTGGAGAATTTTTGCAGACTTCAGATAAATTTTAAAGTTTCTAAATGATTTAAGAAAATTTCGGGAGGCTATTATAGATTTTGGAGGATTTAAAAAAACTTTGAATAATTCTGGAAAAGTTTGGAAGATTCTAGAAGGTTACGAAAGAGTTTAAAAGATTTTAGAGGAATTTAGAAGATTCTGGAAGAATCTAGAATATTTTGGAAAATTGAAATAGATTTTGGAAAAATTTTTGAAGATTAAAAAGAAAAAAAATCCTGGAAAATGATGGACCATTCTAGAATTCTAATAAATTTTTAACTTTGCAAAACTTTTTGCAAATTATGAAGGATTTTAGAAGAATCTGTCAGGTTTTGAAAGAGTCTGGAGGCTTCTGGAAAATTGTGGAACAATATAGAATTTTTTTGTAGAAATTTAACAGATTTCAGAGAAGTTTAGAAGATTCTGGAAGATTTCAGAAAAATTTGTGAGTCTTGTAGATTTTGAAGTATTTTAATGGAACCTGGAACACCTTGGAAAATTTTAATAGATTATGGAAGAGTTTGGGAGATATAAAAATTTGGATAGTATGAAAACTTTCAGAAGAGTTTAGAAGATTTAAAAATTTGAAAATTACTGAAACTTGCAAAAAACATTGAAAGGGTTTTGAGTGTCATAAGTTTATATTTTTAATAATTCTTGGAAAATTAATCGGATCTTTGAAAAAAAAAGAAAAAGGGAGGAAAAAAGAATAAAATTCTGAAATAAAGGGACTTCATTGATTTTTAAGAATAATGTGTGGTCAAAATTTCAGAACTTCAAGTTTTGGATTGGTTAGGCCAATTTTGGACAGGTTTTGGATTATTTAGGACAACCTCGAACAGTTTCGGACATGTTTTGCACAGGTTAGAATAATTTTGGACAGTTTGAAACAAGTTAGGACAATCCTGAACAGTTTTGGACAAGTTTTGGACTCATTAGGCCAGTCTTGAACAGTTTTGAACTGGTTAGGACAATCTCGAACAGTTTGGGACACATACTGGATTGGTCTGGACCATCTAGAACAATTTTAAACTGGTTAGGACAATCTTAAACAGTTTCGGACAAGTTTTGAACTGCTTAAGACAATGTAGAACAGTTTTCAGTTGGTTATAACAATCTTGAACAGTTTCGCTCAAGTTTTGAGCAGGTTAGGACAATGTCGAACAGTTTTGGACTGCTTAGAAAAATCTCAAACAGTTTCAGACAAGTTTCGGAATGGTCAAGATAGTCAATAACAGTTTTGGACTGGTAAGGATCACCTTAAACAGTTTTGGACAATTTTTTAACTGTTTAAGACAATGTAGAACAGCTCTGGACTGGTTAGCACAATGTTTAACAATTTCAAACAAGTTCCAGACTGTTCAGGACAATTTAGAACAGCTTGGAGTGGTTAGGGCAATATTAAATAGCTTTGGACAAGTTTGAACTGGTTAAGACAATCTAAAACAGTTTTTGACTGGTTAGGACAATCCTGAAAAGTTTCGGACTGTTCGAGAATATACTAACCAGTCCAAAAGGACTGGCTAGAATATTCTCGAATAGTTTTAGACAAGTTGTTTACTGGTCAAGACGATCTAGAACAGTTTCGGTCAAGTTCTGGACTGGTCAGGGACTTGTAGAACATTTATGGACTGTGTAGCACAATATTGAACAGTTTCGGACAAGTTCGGGAAGGGCCAGTACAATCTAGAACAGTTATGGACTGTTCAGGACAACCTCAGACAGTTTATGACAAGTTTTGGATTGGTTAGGACATTTTCGAACAGTTTCGGACATGTTTTACACAGGTTAAAGCAATTTGGAACAGTTTTAGATAAGTTAGGAGAATTTTGAGCAGTTTTAGACAAGTTTTGAACTGATTAGGACAATCTCGAACAATTTTGGACTGTTTAGGACAATCTCGAACAGTTTGGTACACATTCTGGCCTCGTCAGGACAATGTAGAACAATTTTGGACTGGCTAGGACAATCTTAAATAGTTAGAGACAAGCTTGGAACTGGTTAAGACAATGTAGAATAGTTTTCAATTGGTTAGAACAATCTTGAACATTTTCGGACAAGGTTTGAGCTGGATTGGACAATATAGAACATTTTTGGACTGGTTGGAACAATCTCGAACAGTTTAGGAAAAGTTCTAGAATAGTCAGGACAATCAGCAACAGTTTTGGACTGATAAGGACCATCTTAAACAGTTTCGGACAAGTCTTGAACTGGTTAGGACAATTTAGTACAGTTTTGGACTGGTTAGGACAATCTTAAACAGTTTTGGGCAAGTCTGAACTGGTTAGGACAATGTGAAATAATTTGAAATTAGTTAGGACAATGCTGAACAGTTTTGGACATGTTTTTGGACTGTTTAGAATAATTTCGAACAATTTTAGACAAGTTCTTTACTGATCAAGACGATCTATAACAGTTTCGGACTGTTCAGGACAATCTAAACTAGTTATGAACTGTTTATGACAATATTGAACAGTTTCAGACAATTTCTGGACTGGTCAGGACAATCTAGAACAGTTTTTTACCGGTTAGGACAACCTTCTACAGTTTAGGGCAAGTTTTGGATTGGTTAGGACATTCTCGAACAGTTTCAGACTTGTTAGAATAATCTGGAACAGTTTCGCTCAAGTTCAGGACTGTTCAGGATAATCTAAAACGGGTTTGGACTGGATAGGACAATCTTGAACAGTTTGTGACAAGTTTTGAAATGGTCAGGACAATCTTAAACAGCTTCTGACAAGTTTTGGACTGGTTAGGGTAATCTTAAACAGTTTCAGACTAGTTTTGAACTGGTCAGGAAAATCTTAAACAGTTTTGGACAAGTTCAGGACTAGTTGGTTAATACATTGTTGGTTAAGACACTGAATTTGTTAAGACAATGTAAAACAGTTTTGGACTGGTTAGAACAATCTTGAACACTTTCGGAAAAGTTTTGAACTGATTAAGACAATCTTGAACAGTTTCGGACAAGTTCAGAACTAGTCCCGAACAGGTGTGAAACAAATTAGAACTATTGCAGCCTATTTTCTTCAATTCTGATTTGCTAATCGATCCTCGTAAATCAGTTTTGTAAATAATTTGAAATAATTTTCTGAAAGTGTTAAAGAGTAGAAAAGTTCGAAAAAAGTCAGAAAGTAAAAAATGAAAAAGAAGAAGCGGAATAGAAAGGAGGCGAGAAAACGTCAAGGAGTGCTCGACTCAATCGGGAGGCTGGAGACACTCGTTCTGAGGGAAGCCTCGCACTCCTTTATGGAAATTAAGAGGGTGTGATTTCGACTCCAAAGAAGGACCCAACCTACCTTGCAATCTGCAACTCTTCTTGTCGACTTTCCTTTCACCTTTCCCGTTCAATCTTTTACATTTTTTTTTTCATATATTTTCTTTTAATTGCCCTTTCCCGGACTATTTTCTCAAGGTTCAAAAGTGAGTTTCAACACGATATCTACAATATAACGTTATATTTATTTATTATCATTATTCGATAGCCATGATTTTCAGCAATTATTGTTTGTTTAAATTCGTTTCATATAATACAATTTATTCAGTTTTTTGTCCTCTATACACTCTCTAGATTGATGCCTGAAGGTACATTATATACAAAAGCGATTGAAGATTTTTCTTCCTTTTGCTATGCTACGTTTCCAGTAATATTCTCGCTTGGTTTATGCCTTTGTGCGATTCCGTTCGCCTCGCTTGTTTGTTTTTCAAGAATAAACACCCCCCAGAGACATCAATGGAACAATACGAAAAAGTACAACTTTTGAAAGGGAATTCGATTTTCATTTAAACATCTATTATTTTTCATTGTCATTACAATTTCCCGATCATTTCCTGTCACCTGAGGCTTGTTAAATTCTTTAAAAATGTTTCTTTTTTTTTTTGTTTTTCGTCGTCGAAGTTGAACACTTTTACGTTGACGCAGTTGGGATATAAAATAATTGACAAACTGTTTTATTACGAACCCCTTACATTTTTCTCACGGAAATTAAATTCTCCTGAGTAATTAAACTCCTCAGTCCTTAAAATCTCCAGTTATATTAATAATAATTGACTCCAAAAAAATATTGTTAACAGAATTGATTTTATAGTTTCCATATTGTCAATTTCAAAAGGAGAGAAAGGAGAGAGGAGAGAGGGAGAGAGCAGAGATTTGATTAATTTATGGTCCATTCTCGTATTCAGATTTTTGAAAATTTTTATAAGAATTTCATTGGTTCGTTACTTGGTTCCTCTACTTGGAAAGTTACTTATTTACATTTTGCTTCAACGTCGTTTTTTCCTAGCTTAGAGAAAACAAACCCAAAAAAATCATAATTCAACAATTTGATTAATTTGTTGAAACTGCAGCTTACTTTCTTTCCTGTTTTTACACAATTTTTACAATTATCTGTAATTTCAATTCGTTACCCTTCTAGTAAATATTTTCCATTTTCCTCACAGTTTTCTCCCTTGTCCCACGGAAAATTGTCTAACTTATGTATTTTACACTACATTCAATTAACTCATAAAGTGATCGTATATTCGAAATACACATTATGCGTATCGTACACACACAACCCAACAGTTTCTTTTTTATTTTAATCTATAATTTACACTATTCTCTCACGATAATGAAAGTTCCAAAATCTCTGACGATTTATCCAGGAGCGTCACCAGTGGCACTCAATCGAACTCGAAATCTCCATAAAAAAATACTTTTCTCGACTCTTCCTCACAATTTGACTCCTTGACTTCGTCGTCTGGACGAAAAAGCCAAGCGTCATCGTTCAGCCAATCTCAGTAAATATTCCGAGAGTAGGAGTCACCAACGTCTCGCCAGGTGTTTGCTGAAAAAAGAAAGTTGTCTATTTTACTTATCAGCGAGCTTTAGACTGATGACGAGAGAGATAAGAGCTTCAGCGTACCTTTGTATTTCATGTCCTTGGCCATGGTTGGGCATTTAGCTTCTGGTTGCTGGAAAAAACAAGAAAGAAAAATATTCAAAAATAATGTCCATTTTGAACAGTTTAAACTTATTCCTAATAGTTTTGGATAGGTTTTGGACTGGCTAGGACAATCTTAAACAGTTTCGGTCAAGTAACTGATCGAAACTTGTTTCGGTCAAGTAGCAGACCGAAATTTCTTTCAGAATGAAACTTGTATCGGACAAGATGCTGACCGAAACTTGTTTCGGACAAGTTTCTGACCGAAACTCGTTCCGGACAAGTTGCTGACCGAAACTCGTTTCGGACAAGTTGCTGACCGAAACTCGTTCTGGACAAGTTGCTGACCGAAACTCGTTCCGGACAAGTTGCTGACCGAAACTCGTTTCGGACAAGTTGCTGACCGAAACTCGTTCCGGACAAGTTGCTGACCGAAACTCGTTCCGGACAAGTTGCTGACCGAAACTCGTTTCGGACAAGTTGCTGACCGAAAC
>JBAGKK010000998.1:0-12681 GCA_037177015.1 Euceroptres primus | reverse complement strand
ATATATCTTCAGCGGGCTTACGAAATATGTCTTCAGAGTTTCACATTTTTTATTGGTTTCAATTTTTTTATTACAGATTTTAATAATTTATTCACAAGAAAATAATTACTGTTTAATGGACCCCTGTAATTTTAAAAAATATCTAATACCTGTGAAAATAACAGGAGAATTTTTTCGAGTTTATGAGAACTTTCTAATAATAAAAATGTACTAGAAAAAAAAACAAGACTTCCAAGGAATTGAAATTGGAAACACAGAAAATTTTTTAAATGTTGAAATTTCTATTTAATGAACTTTTTTAACGTACATAGATATCATAGATATCATAACATAGATAACATAGATAACATAGATATCATTTAGAGCGTGTGGAGAATTTTTTTTAACGTGAGCATAGATATCATTTGAAGCATTTAGAGATTTTTATTTATAGAAATACCTTAGAAAAAAAGTCAAAACATCCGAGGAATGAAAATTGGCAACACAGTGAATTTTTAAAATATCTAAAAAATTTTCACAATATTTTAAAAATTTGCTGCTTTTCCAATTTTGATTCTTCGGATGTGTTGATTTTTTTCTAACGTATTTCTATCATTAGAAAGTCTATACATGTTCCAAATTATATCTAAACTCATATTAAAAAACAATTTCATTAAATAGAAAATTAAAAATTTTTTTAATTTGCTGTGTTTCCAATTTTATTTCCTTAGACGTCCTGATTTTTTGTCTAGTACATTTTTATCGATAGAAAGTTCTCACAAACCCGAAAAAATTCTCCTGTTACTTCCACAGGTGTTAGACATTTTTTTAAATTACAGGGGTCCTTTAAACAGTAATTATATCTTTGGAAATAAATGATTAAAATCTGTAAAAAAATTGGGAAAACTTTTATGACCCCTAGAAACATAAAAAAAATTGAAACCATTAAAAAGTTTGAACCTCTGCAGACAAAAAAATTTTTAAACATATTTTTTGAGCGCGAGTGCTGAAGATATGTATCTATCAACTTCAAGTAAAATATGCTTTTCTGGGGTCCTAATTTGCTACTTTTCCGTGTTGCAGTAATTTCTAATTCCTAAATTTTTTATTTTCGGCCCAGCCTACTATATAAGTAATGATTTATCTAATATTTTCCATCGATATATCCATAACATCAAATATTATAATGACAATCGCTGTTTTCATTGTGAAATTTATTTAATATTTTTAATATTATACCTAATATGTGAAAATTTCTAATTTCATTCTATACGGCTCTCTTCTATCCACTTTTTGAAAACCCTAGTTAAAACAAATAATTTTAGTATAAAGTGTTGACAGAAAGTGACAGAATCTTAATGACAAATATCAAGGAATCATTATGAGATGTAGAAGTGTTTCACAAAAAAATCCAAAATGAAGAAATGAAGTTTGCATCACTAATATCTTTAAGTTAATATTTTCAACTGTCTAATACTTGTAACTATCCACTGTAAGTCAAATTCCCCTATATTGTTTCTGCACTCATCGTCAGAACAAAAAGTGAAATTTATGTACATTTCAACACTGAAAAATAAAGAGACTTTAGAATTGCAAAAAATTATTCTTTCTAGAATTTAAGCGAATGTAAAGGAACTAAAAATTTCGTAGAAAAGTTTTTGAAGTACCGCCGTAAAATTTTCTCGTGAAATATTAACATTCTATGGATGAAAATCAAAACGTTGGAATTTTTCGATTTTATTCATAAAATAATAAAAAATCTTTTCGATTCATACAAAAACTTTTTTTTCTCTTCATATTAATCACAATAAGTTTAAAAATAAATATAAGCGAGCTGAAGAAGTGCGCTCTTATTTTATATTCAACATTTTTTAAAATTTAGTGAAAAACTTTTGATTTCAACGATTTACAAAACTTTTTGAGTTTGGTTAACAATTAGATCTTCATTTAGAGGCTTATTTAATATTCTCCTGACATAAAAACTTTGTAATGGGAGTGAAATATTGTTTTAAAATTATTCAAAATTATTTTTAAATTTAAAAAGAGTCTAAATATCTACATTAATCGACAATATTGATTTTTTGCAACTAACTTCACTGATTATAAATACCTATTGTGTGACCGGACGACAAAGTTAAACACGAAAAATTTCATTGTTCCAAAGGATAACTTTATTCTGGAATAACCTATTAATCAAGTGTTTTAGAGGTAAGAAATACATGTGCTTATTAATATTTCTCTCATATAGACACTTCCAAAAGTGACCAAAATGTGCTTCATTTAACCTTTTAGTGCCCATTGTGCCTTATATGGTACATTCACTTTTTTAGATTTTCTAAAATTTTTATCTGATAAACTTAAAATTCTGCAAAATAAATATGTAGATTAGATTAAAGTGGACCATTCCACATCTCGCAAGGATCCTACACTCAATGGAAGCTGAGGAAAGTAAAAAAATTATAAAAAACTTTCATTGCCAAAATCGCTCAAAAATGACCGTAGATTATCCCTGAATTTTTTTAGAATTTTTCAGTGATGCATTTCGAGACTTTTCGAAACAAATTCGAGATTTCCTCGAAAAATGGCCAGATGAGTTCAAAATTGAACGGAGACCGAGAATCTTGAATAAAAAGTTTCGAGATTCTTGATCTCCGTTCAATTTTTAACTCATCTGGACATTTTTCGAGGAAATCTCGAATTTGTCTCGAAAAGTCCCGAAATGCATCACTAGAATTTTTAGTCAACGGATTCTAGGTGCGGGCCTTTTAGCCCAATATTTTTATTATTTTAAGAAATATCCGAGTTAAAAGGAATTACCGACAATTAGTTACATTATCATCTTGATTTGATGTACGGGCACTTTAGGGTTTTCAAATTCGTTATTTTTCTAAAATAACGACACTTTATGACTACTTATGTACAATTGAATTTTGATATAACTAACGATCTTCTATTGTTTATAAATTTAGAGGCAATGTAACTCCATCATAAAATTAATTTAAAAAACTGTTTTGTGACCGAGTGACACAAAAATTCGGGGACATTTAAAAAGTGATTAATACTTTGCAATTATGATTAGAAATAAAGTATGAACATTATTTTTAAATTCTGCAATCAATTCTGAAAGTATCCGTACGCTGATAATTAGATCTAAAATTTTTTTGAAAAGATATAACGCTACAAAACTAAAAAAATGTAGTAGAGGACATGGTACCGGAAGACATTTACTCAAATTCAATCGAATTTATTTTAGTACAAAATAAAGTAAAAATAATTAGCACATAAATTAGTACATAAAATGTTAATAAAAAACACGCTTAATAAAACCCTGTAAATAAAATAATTATTTCTTCATATATTAGCGAACAATATTCCAGGGACATGATATTGTCAACTTTTTGATTTTCACCGATATCGATTTTCGTTCAAAATGCCAGCTTATTTTAAGAATATATGCAACAAGTTTCCTATTCAACCAATGCATAAGTTTTCCTCATTTAATAAGCTTGTAATAAGTCGGTAATATGTTTAAAGTTTGAACTATGAAGCGAATGAACTTGTCCGAAAATTGAGTCGAGGTTGTAAGCTGCAAATCAGGGTCTTGAAGGACTTGTGCTGAAGTTAAACGTGAGAATGTTGAAAGTGGCTTGTGTCGAGACTCAAGGCGAAGGAGTCAACGAATTTACAAAATGACAGACGTGACAAGAACGGCAGCTGGGCTCGTCTAGCTTTCTCAACTACTCTATATAATACACTACAATTCTCTCACAACTTGCATTTTTCCCCATCTAATGCGTAAATATTTTGTTCATCTGCATAGTTTTAATGATGGTAACCCTTACTTGGCACACTGGGGTTCGAAACAACCCCACGGCCATTTTTCCTTAATTATAAGTACCTAAAGGTAGGTAACTATTTGATTTTTTTAACCTACTACCTAAACTACTTTAAAAAGTACACTTTCAAGAACTCCAAAAAAAATCCAGTTAAAATATCAAATATCAAATTTTTATAACGGTTTTTGTCACTGGGGTGCATACGAGCCACGGAAGTGTGCCAAACAAGGGTTAATTTGTTTCCTTACTTCAAAATCGAATAAGTAACATTCAGTTTCAGAATAATTTGTCAATTGTTTTATGTACTAAATTAAATTCCATCAAATTCCATTTAACTGAATCTGACTGAAACATTAGGATGTCTCTAAAAAAAAACAATTTGTTCCCCCTTTTGATCACTCACTCCCAAATAATCTTTCATTTGATGGAAAAAGAAATCTCGAATTTTTACAAACTTTTCAAAAATGGTTTTTTGCTTACAAACTTTAAATAAATGCTTAATAAAAAATTCTGAAAATGTTGTTTAAAATGAATGAAAAGGGTAAGCATGTCAAATAGATAAATTATAAAGATATACATGTTTTTGACCGTTTCATTAAGCATTTACTGTTTCCAGAAAAATATTATACGTTTAAATAATAATTAAACACAAGAATAATTAATTGAAAGATAATTTAAAATGTGATCTTCAATCCAAGGAACTAGAATTTTAGTTAGTGTGGAATATTTTCAAGAAATTTTGTAAAATTTCCAGAAAAATGACACAGAAATGTAAATCTTCATTTGGTAGTTAACGAGTGTAGGGAAAAGTTGAACAGATCATGTTAATCTCACACGTAAGGGAACCTAAGCGTATTTGAGGCTTTCCTTTGATACCAGCAGATGAACCATGGAACAGAGGACAGCCATCACTGAGCAACAGTTACGATCATAACAACTCGTAAGTGAACAAAGGCTTGGTATCTGTTCATGAAGTCTCATTGTAGTCGCGATCCTGATACCCAGTTACGTCCAACCTAAAGGTCGTATTTACAAAAGCCTCCTCTTTGTCTCGTTCTTTTCTTCTTTCAAGAGTTTTTTCACAAAGCTACCATCTTACCAATTATTAAACTCATTAAAATAAATAACAAACTTAAATTACGCATCGCTAGCTCACTATTACTCTTTTGTTTACTGAATTTTAAAACAACCTTTCTGAATTGTCCCTAAATAAACAAGTTTCATTTCATTTTATTTTATTATTAACATATTCCTAAAGGACGAATGCTTTAATTAAAAATTTAATTCGTGACTAATTAATTCAAAGTGAGTGAAACCCCATAGCGAATATACCCTAGGGTGGTCCAAATTTTTTTTTTGAAGTGATAACTTCTTATAGCACGGTGTGAATTCGCAAAACTAACAGGATTTGAGGGGAAATGCGGGTTACGCTTCACGGGTAACGCTTCCTCTCCTCTATCTCTTCTTCGCTTCTCCCACCGACTGACGCTTTCAATCCCTCTCCCTCTCTATCTCTCCTTCGCTTCTTCTACTTCTCTCCCTCTGGCCTCTCTCGCTTCTCTCTCTCTCACTCTCTCGTTTTCCCCCCTCTCTCCTCTCTCTTATACAATATGATACAATATAATAAAATGTGATAGCATATCATGTAATATGATGGAATATGATACAGTATCATACAATATGATGTAATACGACACAATATGATACAATATGGCACAGTATGATACAGTATGTTAGAATAAAATACAATATCACAATATGTGATACAATATGAAACAAAATAATACAATATGATGCAATACCATACAATGTGTTACAATACTATAAACTTTGATAGAATATGATACAGTATCATACAATATAATGCAATACGATGCAATATAATACAATATGGCACAACATGCTACAGTATGATACACTATCACACTATATGACACAATATGATACGATATAATGCAATATAATGCAATATGATGTGTTATGATTCAGTATGATACAATGTCATATGATATACAATATGATATAATATGATACATCCTAATACACTGTGATACAATATCATATAATATGATGGATTATGATACAGTATCATACAATATGATGCAATATGATGTAAAACAATACAATATGATACAATAAAATAAATATGATATATCATGGCACAATATAATAGAGTATTGTACAATATGATACACTATCACACTATATAATACAGTATGATACAATATGAGGTAATATGATACAGTACGATACTCATATGAAGTTATCACTTCTGCCGGGCGTCACACGACGGCTCCTTGTTTTTCGAATTTTCATGCTCTCATCCCCCAAATTTGTTCAAATCCAAAAAAAAAAAATGTGTTTTTTTAAAATTATATTTAGAGGCTCCGCAAATCCCACCAAGTTTAACACGTATTTCCCATAAGAAAAAAATACGTTTTTGTAAATTTTATTCCGAACCGTCAATATTACGTGAATTGAGTTGAAACTGAACATTTCTCTTCACAATTAGCCATAGAATACGAATAAAAACTTATTTTTTTATTATCACCCCCGAAATTCTGTTTTATAGGGTCCCAAAGAAACCCCAAAAGTGAAAAATTGGGTTTTGCGAGTTTTTGGCGCTAAGTATGATTTTTTGCGGTTTTTTTTAGCACAAATTGTTTCTAATACATAAAATATTACTTTCTACTGATAATTAGATGTTTACATGAATTGTTTAAACAATTTATTATTGTTTACAGCAATTTTCTCTTAGAATAGAGTAAGAAAGTCACGATCTTTCCGAATTTTTCAACATTTTTACAACTTTTCAGTTAGACCGAGGAAATAATCAATTAAAGTTAGGGACCGTACTTAAATTACGTAATGCTAATTTGAGGGAGAAGGAAATATGATTCCCGTGCATCTGAGAGAGACAGGAATATACGACAAGTTTTACGCGTTAATATATGGACGACCCCTTAACAGAAATAATTTTTGAAACTATTTATTATTACTTATAACAATATTCTCTTAGAATGATGTTAAACTGCTACGGTTTTTCCTATAATTTTCAACTTTATGTCCACTTTTCAATTAAAGTGCGGTAATAATTAATTGAAGTTAACAAACATAATTTTTTAAACAATTTATTATTAATTTTAATAATATTCTCTTTGAATAATGCTAGAATGTTGCGGTTTTTCTGAAATATTCAACTTTTTGTCTACTTTTCGCATAGAGTGAATTAATAATAATGAATGCAAGTTAACAAACATAATTTTTTGAACAATTTATTATTAATTATTATTATTATTAATTATTAATAATAATTAGTATTATATATTAATGATATTAATAATAATTATTATTATTATTTTCTTAAAATAATGATAGAAAGTTGCGATTTTTAAAAAAATTTTCTACCTTTTATCCACTTTGAATTAGAATGAGGTAACAATAATTATTTCAAGTTAACAAACATAATTGTTTAAACAATTCAATATTATTTTTTTTAATATTCTCTTTGAATAATGATAGAAAGTTGCGGTTTTTTCTGAAATATTCAACTTTTTATCCACTTTTCGGTTAGAGTGAACTAATAATTAATGCAAGTTAACAAACATAAGTGTTGAAACAATTTATTATTAATTATTATTATTATTAATTATCAATATGATTTATTATTATATTTATTATTATTAATTATCAAGTTGGTTTATTATTATTATTACTATTAATATTATTTTTATTATTCTCTTAGAATAATGTTAGAATGTTGCGATTTTTTTAAAAATTTTCCACCTTTTGTCCACTTTTCAATTAGAATGAGGTAATAATTATTTTAAGTTAACAAATATAATTGTTTAAACAATTTATTATGATTTTTAATAATATTCTCTTTCAATATTGCTAGAAAGTTGCAGTTTTTTCTGAAAGATTCAACTCTTTGTACACTTTTCACTTAGTGAGGTAATAATTAATGTAGATTAACAAACATAATTATTTAAACAATTGATTATTGTTTATAACTATCTTCTCTTAGAGTAATACTAGAAACTTGCATCCTATTCTGAAATCTTCAGTTTTGCTTTGACGTTTTAGTTATGAACAAATAATAAATGAACATCAAGAAGAATCATTTTTAAATAGCATTTTATTTTTTTCAAATTGAAGTGGTTTTACTCTTTCGCTAGTGTTTCAAAAAAATATTAATTTAAACAAAAAGGCTATCTTGCAGCAGAGATAAAAGCAAAGGATGGAATAAATAGGAGTAGGTCTATAAATGACTTGTAAAAATTTTGTTTGGAATCATAACACGAAGTTTATTGCAAAGTGAAAAAGAAAAATTTGGAATTGCACACATTTTACTATCAGCCCTCTCCCCCTTCTACCCTGGAGAAAACATGTTGACATCGATGATAATATACATATATGGAGATTAAAAAGGTCTCAATCAATTAATTAATTGAGTACAACATTGTTATAATCAATTAATTATTTGATAGTAATAATTAACTTGTATTAATTATTACCTCACTAAGTGAAAAGTGGACAAAAAGTTGAATATTTCAGAAAAAACGCAACTTTCTAGCATTACTGTAGGAGAAGAAAATTATAAATGATAATTATTTATTTAAACAATTATTTTTGTTAAATTGCATTAATGATTAACTCACTATAAGCGAAAAGTGGACAAAAAGTTGACTATTTCAGAAAAAAACGCAACTTTCTAGCATTATTCAAAGAGAATATTATTAAAAATAATAATGAATTGTTTAAACAATTGTGTTTGTTAACTTGAAATAATTATTACCTCACTCTAATGGAAAAGTAGACAAAAGGTGGAAAATTACTTGCAATTACTCAAAACGGTTCCAACTAGAATAGAGTAATTTAAGTGATGAATCTAGGACTGTCCGAAATTACGCCAAATGTCCGAAGCTGCCCTGTTTGACGATGATCTAAGAGAAAATTGTTATAATTAATAATAAATTATTTAAACAATTATGTTTATTAATTTGCATTAACTATTATCTCACTAAGTGAAAAGTTGACAAAAGGTTAAAAATTTCAGAAAAAAACCGCAACTATCTAGCATTAATATAGAAGAAGATAGTTATAAACAATAATAATTTGTTGAAACAATTATGCTTGCTAAATTGTATTAATTATTACTCTATAAGTCAAAAGTGGGCAAAAAGTGGAAAATTTTAGAAAAACCCGAAACTTTCTAGCATTATTCTAAGAGAATATTGTTATAAATAATAATAAATTGTTTAAAAAATTATATCTGTTAACTTTAATTGATTAAACAATTTATGTAAACATCCAATTATCAGTAGAAAGCAGTATTTTATGTATTAGAAACAATTTGTACTAAAAATACTGCGAAAAAATTATAATTAGCGCCAAAAACTCGCAAAACCTAATTTTTCACTTATGGGGTTTTTGTAACCCTATAAAACAGACTTATGGGGGTGATATTTAAAAAATAATGTCTGATTCTTATTCTATGACTAATTGATTCACTACTATAATATTCAATGGCTAACTCGATTCACCTAATATTGACGATTCTGAATAAAATTTATAAAAACGTTTTTACTTATTGGAAATACGTGTTTAACTTCATGGGGCTTGCGGAACCCCTAAATATCATTTTTTTAATGCATTCATTTTTTGGTTGATTCGAACAAATTTGTAGGATGAGAGCATGAAAATTCGAGAAAAAAGTTTTCCAATGCATTTTTGGACCACCATAATGTACACAACAGCCTCAATTCATCTTTCTTACAATAACTGCATAACAATATTCAAAATCAATTATTTGCTGCCTCGGAAAATTAGACGAGACGCAAATTAAGCAAAGAGAACTTGTCATTTTCCGATTTTCGCGCGTTAATTCGATCACACTAGGGTTAAAGTGGTAACTACACGGCTTGATGAAGGCAGCGGTAAGGGGGTTAATTGGCAAAGCGCGATAAGGTGGCTTGCGCGATATGCATATGAATAGAGTGTTCCGTTTGCGAGAGGCGGTACAGTCACATAGCATGCAAATACCACTTCCGACGCTGCTCTTGCACCTCTCCCTTTCCTGTCCAACCAATTTCTCAGGACCATCCATCTGCTCCCACTATGTGCATTATTTTTCGTTAGCTTAATAAATTTCCAGAAAAGTTTCTTTCGGAGAGAATTGCTGAATAATGTAGATGATTTAAAATTGGCACAGCCATAATAAATACAGAATAAAGTCGGAAAAAAAGATTCAGGATAGTTTATCATAAAACTATTTATATTTCCAATAACCCTTTAATATTTATTAATTGAAATTTGAAAATTTCAGCAGTGTAGTAATGCTACAAAGCCTTATAATTTATCTTTCTCTCTATTCCGACACTGAATACAAATTTACCGAGAATCTATTGAAGCAACAGTTTCCCCAAGAGCATTAGGACATAGAATGACAGAGGAGAATTCCTGCAATCTTCAAATCAGATTTCCTGATATAGTAAGACCAAAGATGCGTCAAGTTTGCCCTAACACCCAGCTTTCAGACTATTATAACACGTTCTGGTTGACGTCAGTCCAATGTCTAGGGAAACTTTGTAGCCGAATAGTTAATGCTTGGGTTGTGCGACGGAACTTCCTATCAGCATGTCGCATACAACATGGACCACATCCGACTGCGCAACTACTGAAAATTAGCACCGTGTATTCCCTTCCTATTACCACATCACCAACAGCGTGTATAAGTAACTACAAATTATTCCGTTAATCTAGCTACTACTTACACCTCCGGCTTGGTAAATTAGAGGCAGAGAAGGCGAATTTGAACTAAAAGAAAAATAGGGCTAATGCCCTGTACGCAAATTAGATTTTTTTATTTAACGATGTTTTCAAGTTAACGAAGCTAATTTCTAAATAAAAAATATTCAGAAATGCATAGTAAAACTGCAATTCCCAATTTACGCGAAATTTTTTTCCAATTTAAACGCTGTCCACTTTTAAGCGTTTAAATTATAAATGTTCAAGCCTTAAACATCGAGCCCTAATCGCCATCAACATAGGAAGACGAAAATGAAATTGAAAATACTTTTTGCAGCAAATATATATTTTTAGTATAAACAAAACGACCTTTGGGAATATTTGTACCTAATTTTTGATTACGCCTCTGCCTAATAAAAATAGTAAAAAGCAAACGAGGGTAGCATTAAAATAGTCGAGCCTCAGCAACTTCAGCGATCTTTTCCGCTTGAACTCACTCTAAACTCTCCCTGAAAACCATAAAACGCAGACAAGATTACACGCAGAAAAGAAGAAGATCGGTTGGTAATGCAGTATTATCCATTAGCTGTCTTTGGTCCATTGGTTCCACCAAATGGCCCCGGTATAAAACCGGAGGCTCGCCATTTCCTTCAAGTGTATATTCTCGTTTACGTGCCATTGTTCACTTTATTACTCGGACAACTGACGATTACCAGCTTCATTCAAACCTTGCAGAAAAGAAAATTTAGAAACTTTTCTTCAACCGAAAAAATTCCACACAATTTAACAAAAAATGAAAATTCTCTAGATTAAAAAAATGAAAATTTGATACGTCTTCAAAGTTTAAAGTGCAAAAATCAGCATTTCGAGAAAATCGCGATTAAAGTTTGCATGTACCAACATATCGGACGATTAAACATAGTTCAGAATATCGATTTCCATTTTAAAAATCGTCAATTTTATTCCTCATGCATAAAGACACGAATATCTCCTTAAAAAAGCCGAAAACTTGTCACTATTCTCGCGCACATATTGACTACTTTTAGCAGAACTTCAACAGTGATTTTTAAATGGTATCACAGAGAAACAATAATCTGTCAAATTAACAGAATAATCTATTAATATAGGGACAACAGATTTTTTCTGTTATAATTACAGACATTTCTGTACACTGTTCAAAAAAACTTCAATTACTTTAGTTGAATTTTTATAGAATTATCGTAACTGAATCAATTTTCAAACAAAGTAATTGAATTTTCGACCAAAAGTAATTGAATTTTTTACCAAAAGTAATTGAATTTTCAACTAAAATGAATGAATTTTTAATTAGAATATTGAATTTTCAATCACATTGATTGAAATTTCTACCAAAAGTGAATGAATTTTCAACCACAGTAATTGAAATTTCAACCACAGTAAATGAATTTTCAATCACACACTGTAAAAAATTCTGGAAATTTTTAAGACTAAATAGTATGAAATTTTTCCGAAAAAAAGGTCCTATTAGATGGCATTTCAAAAAAAAAAGATTGATCAATTTGGTCAAAAACTCTCCGAGGTAGAGGGTGTGAAATTTTTGTACTTTACGCAAATGTACAAATAACATTTATACTTATTATATTATGTACATTACATATAAATTGCAAATTAAAATGCGCAATTAACCAAATTCAAAAAATTTCATTTTTGAAAATTTTCAAAAAATTCTAAAATTAACAAAATTTTTTTTTGAATTTGTAGAATATTGTTTTTTATAAAAAACTGTACATCCAAAAAGTTTAGCGAATTTTTTTCGTGCATAGGAAAAATTTTCTGAATTTACCAGGTTACTTAAAAATAAATTTTTCAAAAACAACAAAAAATGACATTTTGCTATTCAAGGATCTGAAACTAAGCATTTTAAGCTTTATTTTTATTTAAAAAAAAGAAAAAAAGGGTCGAACTTAAAAAAAAGTCAAAAATATTTTTAATTTTTAAAAATGATGGCTAAATTTTGAATTTTTCAACATTTTTTTATTTCATTCAACAGATTGGGAAATAATCTATCGAAAACGTTTGGGTCAAAATTTTTTATATGTCATACATAAAAAGATATTTATATCCGAAATAGAGGCTC
>JBAGKK010000987.1:0-12681 GCA_037177015.1 Euceroptres primus | reverse complement strand
CACTTACCTTTGTACCTCTTCTCGATTGTAGCGATATCTTGATGAAATCTTTCACCATGTTCATCACTAACTGCTCCAATATTTTCTGGGAAGAAGTCCAAGTGAGAGTGCATCATGTGAATTTTCAGTGACAACATACGCATTTGAGTCTGGCTGTTCTTCCAAAACAATCAAATCTTCCTCCGACAAGTGGACATTTTCATTGAAGAAATTGATAATACTGTCCTTCAACGCCTTGCCGATCACACGTGCAGAACGGTCGATTTCGTATAGACGCTCGGGAGCAAGTACCTTTTCTTCGTCCAATAAACGCCAGGCGACTTTCATAGAATTTGTTACATCAGTAGGAGATAGATTTTCATCGAGCACACTTTTGTAATTGTTTTCAACACTGCCACTCGCGGAATTATTTTTTCCATGTTTTCAGGGAGATTCACTGATCACTTCGGCTACGAAAACAATGAAAATCGGCGACAGGGGCAGCTAGACACTCATGTTTCCCGAATTTAACCACAGATGTCTCTTTTTACGCTTTAAAATTTAACACGTTGCTTCCGATGTATATTACATTTTTGCATGATATTTATTTCTCTATAATTTTACTATTTAAGAAAAAAAAAATTCAATCGCCGGGGTAGCATTAAAAATTATTATTTGACATATTTACAATGCGAAAAATTAAAAAAAAATGTCGACAAAAAGATTTGAACCAGCGGCAGCGTTGTCACCAGATTGGCCCTTTATCGTTGCACCGGATGAAAGCAGTCGCGCGTGATTTGGTAGACCTTTGGCAGTAGCGGAGCCCGTGATTTTCAAACGCTCATAATTCTTAAACAAGGGCCCACTTACAAAGAAGCCGGGACACGTGTCTAATTATTTTTGACGTACTATCGATTGATGATAGTCTGATCAAAAAGCCAATGTCGCAGAGGAGGCCTTCCCCTTGTGAGCATAGATAATGAACAGTCAATTTCGGAATATTCTAAAACTGTAATTCAATCTTATGAAAAAGACGTCCTACCACTTCGTTTTTGTTTAAATTCTGTTAATAGGGATAATCTTATTCAAAACCATACAACAGAAATTGAAAAAAAATTGTTTGATGTTCAGGATAATTTGCTTCTGAATTATGATGGTACGTACAGAAGAAAATTCCTCTTTGTAAGCCCGTCACTATTTGTACGACTGATGGATACGTAGTGGACATGCTTGGGCCGTATCCTGCAAACGAAACTGTTGCGAATATCATGAAAACCATCATTAAAGATCCTAATAGTTTATGGAAGTTTTTGAGGACGGATGATGCCTTTGTTCTTGATCGAGGTTACCGTGACGTAGTTAAAGATTTGGAAGAAAAAATTTTTTAAGTACTGATGCCTGCTTTAAAAGGTAAAAGAAAGCAATTGTCAATAAAAGAATCCAACCACTCACATTTTGTGACTAAAATTTGATACCAAAAATTGGAATCTATTTTAGGGTGGCATCATTTCTTAAGAATACTTACGGTCAAAGGCTGCACCCTGACCAAGAACTTTCAAACGAAATATTACAGAGAATGCATGCTCAAAAAGATGTCGAAAATACACTAGCTACTAAGGCAGAGGAGACAGGATAGATACGTCAAAAAACTCCCTTCAAAACAGTCACATCACATGAAATTCTGGATTTTCCAGAAATGAGTGAAAGAGATTTAAGGAACTTTTTCACTGGATCTTATCAGCTTTCTCAAGCTGAATCTTATTTAGCAGAAATGGTAGATAAGGATGACAAACTGACCCTTGAGTACGTAAAAGAAGAACCCAATTTACTTACTTAAGTTGAAAGTACAATCTCGACACATTTCTCGAGCATCATGTAGATGTTTTATAAGATACAAGCCTAACAGCTTTGGTGTTTCCGGGGTAACACACTATGCATGCAAGTGTGCTAATGGCAGACGAACAGTTGTCTGCTGCTCACACATTCCTGACATCTTGTATTACCTCTCATGCTAGGTATTTGTCGAAAATTTATCAACCAGCACAAGTACTCAGTGAAATGTTTTTAAAAAAACCATTGCACGGCTGTAGTTAATGATGATAGCGATGAGGATTACGAAAATTCTGAATTGGTGAGAGGCGAGGGGACTCACGATAATAAAGCACCCCGGTTTGTGAGAGGCGAGGGGACTAACGATAATAAAGCACCCCGATTTGTGAGAGGCGAGGGGATTCACAATAATAAAGCGCCCTGGAGAAAGGAGTTTAAAATCGTACTGCAACCTCCTCGTGGTCAACTCTGGAAACTATAATTTGGATACACTACTGCGCACTTTGTTGCTACGCTACTTGCGCAACTCCGTTGAGCTCCGAGCTCGGCTTTCTCGTCCGCTTGGACCCCTCACCCAAAAACCAAATTCCTGGAACTGGTATCCGGAGACCAGGTAAACCGAGATTTCAGTGTATACTCGAAAATGGAGTTCCTCAAGACTCTGTACTTAGCGTTACCCTATTTCTAGTAACATTCAATGACATGACAGTTTGGATTCCACAACCAATTTAAAAAAGCATCTTTGCCGATGATGTGACAATCCATTGTAGCGGAAAAGACCTAAAAACAACACGAAAAATAGTTCAAAGCTGTCTCGATGATCTACAAAAATGGGCTAATAAAACGGGTTTCAAGTTCTCCAAAACGAAAAGCACTTGCACCGTCTTCTCAAAAAATAAAAAAATTGACCAAGAACCGGATCTATATATTTCAAACCATAAATTGGAGGTTTTTTACACTATAAAAATTTTAGGGCTTATCTTTGATGAAAAGCTTTCCTGAATATATCACCTAAGATATCTAAAAGTCTACTGTAAACGCAGGCTAAATTTTATTAAAACCCATGCAAAAAGAAACTGGAGAGCGAATCCAGAATTACTGACAAATACTTATAAGTCAGATCCAAATTGGACTACGGATCTATAATTTATAACTCAGCCAAGCCCAGGAATCTAGAAATGTTCCCCCCTATTCACAACGCTGGACTGAGAATTGCTTCTGGAGCATTTGTCTCTTGCCCGATCAGTAGCATTCTCTGTGAAACTGAAGAATCTCGTCTTGCTATTCGAAGAAAACAATTAAGCCTAATTTATACCACTGCCATAGCCTTTACATCGCTAAATCCGGCATATGAAGACATTTTCCTCGGAAAATATCAGGACGAATAAGGGAAACGCCCAAATTCCACTGTGCCACTATATATTAGAATTAAAGCACACCTACAAGAAATTAATTTTGAAATGCCAGCCTTTGCCCCTAGGAAACTCTACAACTTTCCTTACTGAAAAGTACCACCTACTACCATCACTGAGCTTCAGGAATTGCCGAGGAACTAAACAACGTCAGTGGAATACAAAGCTGGTTTAGAAGGACTTCTCAAGAAATTTTAAAATCATATCCCAATCTATACAGACGGTTCAAAATTATCCAATGAATGCGGATGTTCAATAGGCACGCCTGACAAACAATCTCAATTTAAATTAGTGGACTCTTACAAGATCTTCAGGTGCGAAACATATGCTATCTTACAAGCACTAAATTATATAAAACAAGCCAACGATTTCTATTTTGTCATCCTTACGGGCTCTATTTCTGCCATTGAAGCAATTAAAAACACCAGTAAATTTGATCACATCACACAAGAAATCCAAGAAACTTTTTGGGAGCTCTCAAAAAGAGGAAAGGTGATCATTCTAATTTGGATTCCAGCTCATCTAGGAATAGAGGGAAATGAAATTGCAGATTCTCTATCCAAATTAGTCGCCTGTACGTGTTTTCTATAAGGACCTTAAAAGCCGAATCTATCAAGCATCCAAAGTCCGGTGGAACGAAAAATGGAAAACTTCTAAAATCACCAAACTCCATCAGATTAGAGAGGATATTTTCGATAAATCGCCTGTAAATTCAGAAACCCGCAGGGATCAGGTGACTCTTACCTGGCTGAGAATTGGGCCCACCAACTTGACCCATTCACATCTAACTACCAAGAACGGACCTGCCTTATGTGATTGCAGCGAAGACCCTGTCTCCATCTCCATCAAGCACATACTAATAGAATGCAACAAATACAAAGATAAACGAAACAAGCACAAAATTGGAGCCAACCTCAAAAGGATGCTCACCGACCCAAACTTATTCAATATTGTTCTAAATTATCTTCAGGACATAGAACTTCGACACCTCATATAGTGAAATTCAAATAAAACAATATTACAAAACTCACATTATGTTCTACTAATGCAATCAAATACTGTAAATTGTGACTGTAGGCGCTAATGACCTTAGTTGTCGATGCGACTTTACACGTTCAATTAATTTTAAAAAATTCTTTATTTTTCACCACAAAAAAGATTGGACTTGGAAGTGTGATATACTTTATACAATTACGTACGAGTTGCACAAGTATTTGTCTCGATCTAACTAACTTTCTATAAATTACTTTTCTCAATTTTCTAAAAGATATAAATTATTTTAGTGATATACTTTAGGGTAGTATCCCCTATTTGGTTCCATTTTGTTGTAGAAAAACAATTGTTACTAATAATTTAGAATTACTAATAAAAGCATTATTATTAAACAAGCATTAATAGCATTGTTTCGCAGCAAATTATTAAAGAAACATCATGAATAAAATGACTTAACTAAACGAAAATGAATTTAACCGTAATCATACAAATAGAAAAGTTAATCTAAATGGCACACCCGACGAAAAAGAGTGCGAACTTCTGCAAAGGGGTTAGTAGTTTCGTATTATTGTAAATTGGGAGAAAATACTAATTTGATTTACAAAAAACTATTGGAGAAATCACTCAAAACATAATAATTCGATAATCATGAAAAATATTCTTTTTACTCTTTGACGCACTAAAGTCACACTTTTAAATATTTTGATGTGTTCTCTTAGATTTTTAAGAGTCTTTAAGTTATAAAAGACCTATAAAAAGGATAATTGGAAAAAAATTTTAGGTCTTTTAACCAATGTAGTTTACATTAAAACACTAGTTTTTAAGTAAAATTGTGACTTTACGTAAGTGTATTTACCACCAGAATTTTTTCTTCAAATGTTTTTTAAAATCATATAGCATATTGCGATGAACGAATCTGTACAGGGAGAAATGATTTCGAAGATAACTGTCGAAGCAGCAATGAAATATGTCGAAAAAATCACTTTTTTCGAACTTTCAAACATCAAATCATTTCTGCTAACGGAAAATATCGTTTTAAAAATTCTGTAAATTGTAAAAAATCACAGAAATCTATTATTAACATTTAGTTTAGTTTAGAATTTATTAAAACCGTGGGACAAGTCCCATACAGGCAAAAAGATAATTACATGAATAGATACAAAAATTAGTGTATAGCTTATACTAGATATACTAGCTTATACTAAGCTATGAACACAATGTAATTACATGTATTGATGTGCCCCCATTATACCGTACACTGCTTTTTCGTCAACTTAACATATTTTGATTTTAAAATATTATAGAAAAAATGAAGAGTGAGTTTGAGTAAGTTTAAATTACTACCTTAATTTTTCTTAAATTATTTTAAGTGAGATAAAATGAAGATAATAAAAACTGACGTTATTTTTTCAATGCCAATATCTGTGAAAAAAATAAATGTTTTCGATTGTGCTGGGGGCGAACACAGATCCTCTTGATTACCGGTTGAGTGCTCTATTCACTGAGTTACACAGACGTCTTGCATTGCTACTTCTTCACAGCGTATAGTGTTATTTTCTTTGGGCAGAAACGCTAAGCTAAACAACTTGCACTCTGATGTCTTTTATAACAAACACAATAAGTGTTACTGACGCATATATCGAACAAACTAAAACTGACCAAGAGTGTCGCATGCGCATCTAAAAAAAATACTTCTACTACTTCGATTTTTATGAAACTTGGTACCTTAAGGTCGTGTGATACGTTATGATGTCACGAATTACCGACGGGGTATATAAAATATTCGACAATCCTATTTTTAAACAAACAAAGATATCAAGTTGAAACTTAAGAAAATGATAAAAATATGATAGGGCACATCTGTTATGTGTCATTTTTTCAAAATTTTGACAAAAATTAGTTTGAAAAATTTTTTTTTCAAAATTTTGGAAAAATGACATAACAGATGTGCCCTATCATATTTTCTATCATTATCTTAAGTTTCAACTGGATATCTTTGTTTGTTTAAAAATAGGATTGCCGAATATTTTATATACCCCGTCGGTAATTCATGACATCATAACGTATCACACCCCCTTAAGGTTTTCGAGGTCGTTGAATCCTAATCTGACTTCAGACTTTCAAAATTCAAAATGACGAAGCAAAATTACAAAAAATGCTTGGATTTGTATGAAAGTTAGTATCTTAAGGATTTCGAAGTCGCTCAATCCAAAATCTGACTTCAGATTGACAAAATTCAAAATGACGGATCCAATATGGCGGGAAAAATTACAAAAAATATTTAAATTTGTATGAAATTTTATATCTTTATAACACTTGGTATCTTAAGGTTTCTGAGGTCGCTGAATCCGAATCTGACCTCAGATTTCAAAATTCAAAATGGTGGATCAAAACTACGATAAATGCTTCGAGTTTCATGAAAATTAGTATCTTAAGGTTTTCGAGGTCGCTGAATCCGAATCTGTCTTCAAACTTTCGAAATTCAAAATAGCGGATCCAATATGGCGGACCAAAATTACAAAAACTGCTTGGAATCATGGACCTATGAATTAAGAGGACAGCCCAATTGTCGTGGGGAACTGAAGTAAATTGGTAAGGGGGATATATGTATCGCTGTGTATCGCGGCTGTTTTTTGGTCTTAAGATACAGGACAGGACCAAAAAATGGTGGCGATACATATCTCTGCCCCCTCACCGATTTACTTCAGCTTCCCCCGCCCATTGAGCTCGGTCCTCTTAATTCATAGGTCCATGAGTCACACACATTTAACTCGGCCGTTCGCTATCTAATTATTATAGAGATCAGTGATTTTAGCATAACACTCAAGGGGTTAAGAATCATAGTACATTAAGTCTAGTTGTGGACAAATATTTGTGCTTATGCAAAAAGCTGTGTAATTTGGACTATCGTATTTTTTAAAAAAAAAAAGCTTTCAGAACTAGCTAAAGTACTTTTTTCTATTATCTCTAGTCCAAAATAGAACAAAAATACCAATTTAGGAGATCAGTAATCATTTTTGTAATAGGAATAATTAACATATACACTAGGAAGCTTACCGACTGGGCATTCAATAAACACAGAAAAAACACATCAAAATTATTTTTTCTCACACATGCACATGTACGGCGTTTTAAACCCCCGTAGAGTGAGACTAAAGTTGGCGTTTTTAAATCATGGGCTTAAAAGCAATCTTCGCGCATGCGCACATAGCCATTGGTTTTACGTTAGACCCAAGAGAGGACTAAAATACTTTAGGCCCACTCCTTAATAACATTTTCACGGAATGTGGCGCCATCTGACAGGTAAATATTTTCAACATGTCTCTTTTCGTGATGTTCTATCGATAATGGTAGATCTTCAAGTAGTTCGTCAGCCATTTTCTTTCACGTCAACTCGACATTATAGGTTATGTCAAAAATTGTCGAAACGAAAATAAGTGAACCGAGTGAACCTATTTGTATTATCGATGAAATACTATCACAAATAATAGAAAAAGCCAAATTTGCAGTAGAAAAATCAATGTGCGATAAATTAAAGGCCAAATATGAATGTGCTTAAGATACAGTAACGTGTCAAGTACAGCAAGGAACCCAAGGAACGAAGTATTTTGCAGAGGCAATTTTTATTGCAAATTATAGATTAAAGATTGGATCACTCCTCTTTCGGCTCTGCTCCTGGACCCTGCCTGGGCTCCGCCCCTGGACCCCATTTGTTATGCTTCTGCTATTATATAATTATAATAGGTATAACGTATTTCTTAATGCCGCCATTTACAAATCTGCCGTTACTCTCTCGCCCTACAGCTTCAAAAGCTTGACTTCTCTATACATGTGTGAGAAAAAATAGCGTGTGTAGCACGGAAGCAATGGTCTTTTTGAGCTCGTGGAAGTCACATAATATACTATTTAAAAAATGTAGATAATTTTTTTTAATACTGAAATTTATTTTTGCGCTCTATTTGGCGGTGTCGTTAGATTTTTGATTATATTTTTATTAGCTTTTTTAAAAAATAGATTACCGAGTGGATATTATTATAAATCGTACAGTGCATAATTTGCAAACAATTGCGAACAGTGAATATTATTATGCTTACATGAGCACTTAAATAGGAAAAAAAGTAATGAGTTTCTGAGTTTTTAGTGACTTTTTTCGACTTTTAAACTAAAAATAAAAGAGTAACCGAGTAAACATAAGACTTCAGGGACAGATTTTTAAACATTTATAAACACTTTCAAATCTCAAATATTTATCTGTTTTCACAATTTTTAGATTCTTTGACTTAATACAAATGACTCGTATGAGTAGAGGAGGCCCCTAATATAAGGTAGGCTGCTTAAAAGAAACAGCGGGGTGTCTGCTAAACTAATTGTAAGAGACGCTATATATGTGACGCGACGCAAGAGAAAGGATCTGTCTCTCGCGTCGCGTCACATATTGATTCCATCACGAAGTTATAGCTAATTGTGCCCAAAGGCTATCGACAATCACAAAAAATAGATGTCGTGTCTCATATTAGGGGCCTCTCGCCTGTAAATTATTTATAAAATTTTGGAATTCGTTGGCACCGCTGGTGCTCCGTTTTGAGATAACAGACGTGCTGGAAGGCACAGGAGCTGTGTATCTTTTGTTTATCGCCTCAGTTTGGCGCGTCTGATGTGCCAAAATTGGTATGACAGTTGTGCCCGAGCCTACGTACAGCTGCTGTACTGTAGGTGGTGCGCCTGCCGTGCCGAAATTCTTTCCGTGTAGAGGTTCTGCCTCGGTAGTTTTATAATATATCAGTACTTTCTCGTATTCAACTGAATATTTCGACAAATTAATTTAATTTAACATTTACTTTAATTTTAAGTTTTGTTTAGTTATTATTTATTAATTATTATATATAACGCATAACCAAAACACTGAAAACGAACTGAAGCGAACAGACGAAATTATCCGCTTAGGGTACTGCCCGCTTTGTGGCTACGGTACTTGCGAAACTCCGCTGAGCTCCTAGCTCAGCTCTCTCGTCTCCTTGAACTCCTCACCATCGGCGAAAATTTCTGAATCGCATCTACCGGGGTTAAATAATGCGGTAGAGCAGTGTATTTTTCAGGTAATAAAGTTATCGAAACCTTATGAAATATTCAATATAAAATGTTGCACGAAATATTCTGCTGAAATACACACCCCTCGATGAATAAAAAGTTTATTTGAAAACCGATCCTTTTAAAAGAAATCCCTTATTTAGTCGAAATAATTTAGTGAAGCAAATATATATATTTAGTTAAAATGTTAAAAAAAACCTTATAAAGCCTGTTCAGATTTCAATTGAATGTTAAATCTGAGAAGGGCCAGTGATGTTAGTTTGTAGGTGAGTGTTGTATATTTAGCTGGCTGACCCCGAGCGTTGTATACAAGCTCACACGTGTCAAATCAAATCCGAAGTTTGGCTACTGCGGTCAGTTTCCCTGCACCTGTACGCATGCATATGTACAATACAGCAATCCTCCTTTGCAAGAACAAACACCATGTATCATCGAGAGGTCCAAGTTGGCATTAGGTGCATCGGTTCGTTACCCAAAGATGTTAGGATTCAATTGAATGCTTCTGATTGATGTTGATCATGTTTGTTCGATTGTCTCCTTGAAATAAGATGTTTATTTTCCGCCTACCTGAACACATTTTATGCTTCTGGCAATTCGACTCTTTAAATAATCCAAAAGTTTTGACAACGTTGCGAGATTACCACTCGAATCACGCTCAGATTGTTTCTGGGTCGTCGGGTCACAGAGTTCAAACAAGATTTTTGGGTCATGTAGATTTTGCACTAAATTGGATAATTTTGATACATCATCCACTAAGAGTTTCAATTCTTAATCCTGTAATTTACTATTTTTCGTTTCAAAGAATTGAACCTTTAAAACAAACAATTTAAAGAAAAGAGTAAATTTGGACAAATTTCAAACACAAACAAGTTTTTAATTTGTTCAAATTTAGTCGTTTCTTTCAATTAAAATTCACTTTTAAGCCTCAATTGTTATACAATTTTAATTTGCATTTTGGTTCAAGATTTTCAACAAGTGTTTTTTGTTATTCTTCATTTGAATTCTCTTTCGTTAAATTTTACTTTTCTTGTCTCAATTTTTTGACTTTATTCTTTCTTTTCCACGTTTTATATCTTCAAATGTAAAAAAAGGTGTAGAAACTTCTTGAAAGTATATCAGTGTGAAAACAGGGAAGTAAAGATAATGGAAAAGAAAGAAGAGAAGTAAAGTTAAGGATGGAATTAGGACATAATTGTTTACCAGGAGAAAGAGTGACGTAATGAGAAAAAGGATACAAATGATAGAAAAATATTTAACAATAATGAACCGAATAAAATAATAAATTTAAGAAAGAAAAGCAAGATTTTGAGTTAAGTGAATGAAATCTAAAAAAAATGAAGGGGCCAAAGTAATAAGGAAGATTGGATGAGAAAAATTGCAAGGAAAAGGAAGCGATGAAAGAGAAAATGAAGGATCTCCATTTCTCGTATCGGTAACCATAAATAGAATCAGGTTTCGCGCAGTCCGATAAAGTGTTGAGGTATCCTGAACGCCTTGCTGAGATAGAGCTTCGAGCTGGAAGGAACTGATTTAAAGTTTCGGGGCCAAAGTTTCAGAACTTCGAAGAGTTACACGTCACCGTTTGCTACCTTGTGGAATCAGAGGTGTCTTGCCAATTACAAGATCTTAATTATACGAATTCAGCGAATAATCCCTCTCCTCTGGCATCATTTCTGTCTTCATCTCCTTCATTTTTTTCCACTCTCGCTTTAATTTGAAAGTTTCCTCAAGTATTCCGTTTCCTTTGAGTCCCAAGTTCACATTTGAGTGTCGCCTTTTGGCAATGGAAAGTCAAAGAGAAGACCGCGAGAAGGCTCTTTCAGCACGAGTCGTTGCACTGGCAAAAATAAATCTCAAGTTTGCGCAATAAACAGAAAGAAGGTGGGAAGGGTGATGCTGGAAAGGGTGAAGCATTGAGAGCTACCTTCTGAACTTTCAGCGATGGCAGATGTGAAATTCGTCACTTGCAAATAAGGTGTAATATACGACGAAGTATGTAGCAAGCCGGGATTAGCGTGTACTGGCAGTCGGCAAATGGAATGCAAAGTACATATGGACGTATATCATACGAAGCAGAGACAACCATAATCCATTGTCAGTGGAACACAAATCGTGAAGATTGTGGAGATAATTCACCAGCGGGTTTATGGCACTTTGTGTAATTAACTTGTTCCTGTGAGATAAGTACATTAGGTGGAGAATTTACAATGCTACTAGGCACATTCTTCTAATTATTAGATTATTACGCTATTATTACACAGATTCTTGCGTTAAAGATTATATCTTTACTCTCACTTCTACTCTTCAAATTATTATTTGAATTATTTATTCTTCTCTGATATATTTTCTTTCTTCTCTACATTTTCGGCTTTACTTAATGTTTTTATTTATATGTATACACTTCGCTCTTTTTTCTGTTTCTCCTTACACTGAAAAAACTAAGGATAACATTTCTGCCGTCCCAAATTCAAATTCCGTATCTACATTTCTGTTTTAATACTTAAATAAAGTCACCTGTCACTTTACTAAATTTCAAAATAAAAAAAAATCATACACGCCTTTCTTTCAGGTTAGGTTTATGAACGTCTATTTTAAATATCATATTTCAAAATGTTTGCTCGTAAACTTAACTGGAAAGGAATACGTTTGTGATTTTTTTCTGCAGTTTAGTGAAGTGAAAGATGACTTATCTGAAATGTAGATACAACATTTGCATTTGGGACGGCAGATTTGTACAGATAAGTTTTTAGAGGAATAAATTTTTATTTAGACAACTGAAGGGTGTTGTCATGGAAAAACAAGAGAAAATTTAACCGATATTTGGGTAAAAATTATCCTGTGAAGTTCATTTTTGTTGTAGATAATTTTTACCCTGGAATAGAGTTAAATGTTATCCTTTATTTTTTTGTGTAGAATTTCCTTCTTTCTTCCTTGCCTTCTCCATTTTTCTAATATTATTATGATACCTTATGTTTTTACATATATTCTCACTCTTCATTCCTGTTTCAGGACCTTTTGTACCTTATGGTACAAAAGAACCTGAAACAGAACCTGAAAATTCCTCTCAGAAAATTTTTTATATGAACCTATAAAAAATTTCCTACTCTTTTTTTTACATTTCTCTTTACAGAAATTAATTGACTAAACTGTGAAAGTTAAAGACGAATTTTTAAAACCCAATTCTAGAATTAGATTTATTGATGAATCCTTTCAGTCAAGCTTTGAAGGTAAATGTCAGCAATTTGATCAACTACATGAAAAATTTTAATTCTATTATTCTGCAGCATTCTTTAAAAAGAATTTTTTTTTTTATTTAAAGCTTAAGGTCGCATCAACTACAAGGTCATTAGCGACCACAATTACAGGCAAGTATTACGAA